>JAEACV010000509.1:0-32677 GCA_016432835.1 Brassica nigra
GATTTGGTGTACTTGGGTGATCATTGCAAAGAGCATTCATCTAGGGATAGAGCTTGCTTAGTTTTGTTGTCTAGGTATAAGGAATTAGATTGATTAAAAGTTAGCATCTTGGATTGAATCTTAATCATTTAAAATCAAGTCCCTATACCCATGGGTCTCATTCTCCTCATAAGAAAGAAAGTTTTACTTTTTTTTGCATTTTACTTATTGTCTTAGTTTAATAATCATTCTCTTTAATGATTGCATTTAGATTAAGCATAGATTTGCATTCCCTTTGCTTTGTGGTCACTTAGAACTGGTTCGACAATCTTATATACTACATCATTTGATTAGGACCTTAGAAAAGTCCTTTCATCAGTCAGCACTTTTGGGAGACTTAGAAATTGTCCCCGAAGAGATGCTTGACTCCAACCAGATAAGTCAAATAAGCTGAGAACCTATTGCGGACTTTAAATCGGGACGGAGTCAGGTTAAAATCGCAACAGGCAAAACGAAAGCCGATTAGTAATCGCAAAGCCTCAAACCGAAAGTAAACCTAGGTCTTACCCTAAATCCAGCACACTGGTCTCTAACGTCTCAAGGCGTGATATCGAAAAAGATACAAGATCCTAAAAGCAAGTCTCTTCGTCCACATCGAAAAACTCTCAAACTTCTCGAGTAACGAACAAGACGATCTACAAAAAGGGAAGAAGGGGAGATGACAACTCGAATCCTTCCCCTAGTTAACAAAATTCATATATTTTCCGAAATCCTTTTTCATAAAGGCATGATCCATACAAAAGCCGATAAAACGGTAGAGATTCAAAGCCACACGCAGCCAGTCCCACAACATAGAAATATACGGCCACACTTGGCCGGAAACAACACATAAATCGCAATATATCACAAAGATAAGGGAGCACTTTCCCGACGAGTCACGAGAAATCTTGCGGTCAGTCGCCAAGGTCGAAGTACCCTTTCATCGACACTCCGAATGACTGATCGTTTACATCTGGAGGAGCCGGTTGATCCACTTCGCCTGTCTCATCGGAAACTCCTGTCTCAGCTTCCACCGTATTGGGAGAAATGGGGATCGGATCCCACTGCTCCCAAATTCTTTGCTCGATTTGAGGAACCGCAAAGTCCCTGTTCCTCTCATTCATACGTCGAGATTGCCTCGCCTACTCAACATCGTATGAATAGTCGTGAGCTGTCGTAAGGTACAAACCGCCCGCAGTACCTCAACACTCACGATACACTCCGAGAGATTTATAGCTCGCCTGAAGTACCCCAAACTCATGAGAGAACCTGTCACGACGAGCCCTCACTATTTCAGCAACATCATTTTCTCTTGCCTATAGGCACGACGAATTTCCGCCTCGGACGGTTCCCTCCCACGACAACGGGAACGCTCCAATTCGCCTTTCAGGCGAGCAATCTCCTTGTCGGCCATCTCAGCCTTGAACTGAGCCATGCGAGCTTCCTGGCTGCTCACACTAAGAGCCTGGCTTACGGTGAAGAGGGCTTGCAAAACACTCGAGTTTAAAAAAAAAACCGCAAAGGGCTTGGCGATACAAAAAAGGAATCAAAGGTAAGAATTTACCCCATTGATCGTCCTTGACGAATCGGCAATATTGTAGGAAGGTACAGAGAACAAAAAATGCTTTGGAGATTTCCATAAACTTTAGGAAACTTAGAATCTAGGAGGATAGTCTAGCGAACTAAGTCTTAGGCGATTTTTCTTATCTCGATCTATTGTTTCCTAAACTGTTCAGGCGGATCTTGGTAGCCGACCTAAACTCTCGTAAAATCGAGAAACGATCACCATGCATACTTAGCTCGCTTTCTAGAGAAAAAAAGAACTAGAGACACGAACATCGTCTTAAAATCGATGTGTTCCTAGTAATTTTAATAAAAGCCGACGTATTCCAAGTTGTCAACCTGAAAACCAGAAAATCGCAATCCTGGCGTCATCTTTAAACCGACCCAGATTTTCAGTCATCCCAATCCTTGAAATAAAAAGCGTACACAAAGAAAACTCTCGCAACAACAGGCAGAAAAACACTTAGGTATTCCAATGCCTCACTAAAATCGTCCCACAAAGGCAAACGACAATCTAAGATTCGTCTAAACGCTAGCAACATATCTACACCATCACGAACAGAATCTCGAGGACTATACAGCATCTCTTATCGCGATCATGTGCGAAGAAAACCTGTACCAATATCAAACTAAGACTCGATGATTGGCCAGACACTGGAAGACCTTTTCGACTTAATAAAACGATTTTCGTATGAAAGTCAAAAGTTATACGAGAAATCTTTAAGCACTGAAGCATTGCTTTCAGAGTCCGCTGAACCTTGTGAGTCACGGAAAAGCATCAAAAAATCGTTGATATCTTGCATATTTACATGTTTTTAGCTATCATATCTTGTGCAATTTGATCATGTAGATTAGGAATTAGGCATGTTTAGGTCCATATTGCATTCATAAGTCTATATCAGGCGTTTGAGTGTGCTATGGAGTTATTTGAGGTTTTTGGGAGCTTTATGATCCAAAAAGGTGAAGAATGGAGATTGGCCACCATCAAGACAAGCCAAACCCTGGACCAGGATGTTGTCTTACCTTAGACAGCCACGGGATGGATGACCCGGGATGCATGTCCAGCGCGGCCTGGTCGACGATCCGGACGTGAGACTTGGACGCGGCCTGGCGAGAAGGGACGGACGAGAACAGCCGCGGGTGGAGGGACACGACTTACCTTACCCGCGCCAGACATCTCTTGGACGAAGCATTGAGTGGCCGTGGGTTGGACAGCTCGGGACGGAGGACCCGCGCGGCCTGGACTGCCTGGAAGCAAGAACGGACGCGGCTTGGACGCTGCGGGTCAGCCTACCCGCGCTGCCTGGTCGGGACGAAGAGAGATGGTCGACGTGGGTTGGCTCCACGCGGGTTGGATGAGCATCTCCTTACCCGGGTCGCGGCCAGCTACTTCCTTTTGCTTGATTCTGATTGGTCGAGACCTAAATGAATCCAGGGACCTTTTGGTCATTTTCTTTATTTTTTAGGACTTTCATGCTTCATATAAATACTCTTGTAATCCTCTTTGGGAAATCTAAGTTTTATTCTCTCTTGAGACACAAAACTCTTTGTAGAAAGTTGGATGTTGGAATCTAAATCTCATCTTGTTCTTGTGTTCTTGGGTGTTTTAATTCTTCTTCTTTCTTCCTCTTCATGGTTAAGCTTAAATCTTTCATGGGTTTAAGAGGAATCATGAGGATTAGTGAGTAATCCACTTTTTGATTCATGGGATAGGGAGACTAAGGGTGATTAAGCTAGATCTAAGGTGTTTTAGTGTAGATCTATCTTGTTCCTTGCTATTAGAGTGCTTTTAATGCTATTTTAGAGTTGGCCTCTCTAAAGTTGAGCTCTAGGCATTTCATGCCCGAAAGGTGTTTGATGAAATGCGTGAACATACTCTCCTAAGCTTTTAGCATTCTTTACCAAATAGATGTGTTGTTAGAGGTGTTAAGATGGCTAATAGACTTGATATTAATGATTGCTTAGATAATATTCAACCAAAGAGATTTGATGCTTGCGTTATCTTTGTGAATGAACATTCATCTAGAGATAGAGCTTGTTTAGCATTGTGTTCTAGGCCTAAGGTTGATAGATTGATTGAAAGCTGCCACCTTTAGTTCAAAACTTGATCACCCGAGGTCCATTCCCTAGTCCCATGAGTTCTCTCATCTCATAATCAAAGAAAGTTTCGTACTTTATTACATAGTATTGTTCTAGTCATAATCATCTCACTTATTGATTGCACTTAGCTTGAGCATGGTCTTGTATTCCCTTTAACATTCTTTACCAAAGACCATTTGTTGTAAAGGTGTTAAGATGGCTAGTAGGCTTGTTCTTAATGATTGCTTGCATGTTATTCAGCCAATGACCATTTGATGTTTGAGATGTGTTAGCAAATGAACATTCTTCTTGACCATAGAGTTTGTTTAGACTTGTGCCTATGCCTAATGTTGTTAGATTGATTGATAGCTGCCACCTTTAGATCGAATCTGCTTGTTTCCTTTCTTGTTGAGGGTCCTTAATGCTATTTTGGTCTTGATCATATCAAAATAGATCTATAGGCATTTCCGCCCGGAAGGTGTTCGATGAAATGCCTGAACCATCTCTTCAATGCTTTTAGCTTCCTTTACCTAAGGGATTAGTTGTTAAAGGAGCTAGAATTGCTATTAGACTCATTCTTAATGTTTGCATTGATCATTACAGCCAAAGGGATTTGGTGTACTTGGGTGATCATTGCAAAAGAGCATTCGTCTAGGGATAGAGCTTGCTTAGTTTTGTTGTTTAGGCATAAGGAGAGTGTTTGATTGATGGCTTGCCACCTCTAGATTGGATCTACATCACCTAAAGTCAAATTCCTAGTCCCATGGATTCCACCTTAGCATCTGATTGAGTTCTTGCACTTGTTTCTTGATTGGATTTGAGATCACCTTGTTTATATTTCTAGGATATTAGCTTGTTACCTTCATCCATCTTCTTGTTTGCTTATATTAAGGAACCTTGTGTATTCTTGGTGCTATAGATCACTAGTTCTCTGTGGGTTCGACAACCTTTCTATACTATCATTTGACTTGGGAGCCTTGAAATCGTCCACTATCAAATTGGCGCCGTTGCCGGGGATCGTACCAGGTCACCCGCGTGACAGGGGAATACTACCACTATACTACAAGGTGCTTCCTTTCCTCAGCTCCCTCGTGTCCCGGATGACTTCTACTCAGATTTTGGTATGGTTGGCTTCCTTGTTCAGCGCTTCATGCACTACAAGAGTTGGGCTTGGACAAACCGTGACTCAGGACCTCAGATTGGTATTGGTGGCTGGATAACTCCATTATTGGCTTACCAAGGGATTGATTTGGGTGGTGATGGAGTAGGTCCTACTTTCTTGGATGGAGCTTACCTGAAGAAGGCTCAATTTCTAAGTGGAAGGTTTGATGGGAAATGCGTCTATTCCTATTCGAGGGGTGGCAAAAGGGCCGAGCTGTTGCTTCCTAGCCCAGAACTCACTTCATTGAGCACTTCAGGAGACATCAGCTTTGACATCAGTGAGGAGCACCTCCTTAGGAGTCATGGACCCCTTTGCCCTGTGACCCTTCCCAAAGGTGACAAGGATGCAAGCAAGAAGAATGCTTATGAAGAAGAGTACACCAGAAGCACCACTGCTCATCTCTTTGGCCCTCCTCGCTACAAGCTCGAGCAATGCACCACTGTCCTGCCTCTTGGACCCCTTCGCCAGGATCATGACCAGATTAGAATTCTCCAGAGGTGGAACAGGGCTCAAGATAGGACCATTTTCAAGCTCACCAACATGTGCAAAGAGCTGAAAAAGACTGTGAAGAGGCAAGCTGAAGTTTCAGCCCGATTATTGAAGAAAGTGGCTGATGTTCAAGCTAGGGGAGTTGTAGCTGGCATCAAGGCTGAGGACTTTTAACTTGATGCTTTCAATGCACCCCCTCCTCAGCCACTTTATGACCCCTCTGCACCACAAACAAGGAAGCAAGCTCTCCGCCGCTTGAGGAACCCTTACATCGCCCCATCCGAGTCTGGAAACAAGTCACCTTCCCTAGACACCACAGCTGATGAAGATGACTCTGAGGGTGAGGAATCAGCCTCATCCCACGCTCCATAGAGGTACTCCAACACCCTATCATTGTATATACCATTCATCATTTCATTTAGATTTTATTTATCTATCTTTTTTTGGGCCCTTCTTCACATTTAACAAACACAGAGACTGTGTGAATTAAGTGTGGGGAAGTGTCAAGTTGCTGATAGTCTTGTGTTATATGTCATATGCATGCATTTGTAGATAGTTATTGCATAGAAAAACCAAAAAAAAATTGAAAAATTGAAAAGCAAAAAGAATCATGTAGTTGCATTAGGATTGAGTCTAGATCATTCACTTGCATTAAAAAAAGAGAAAGAAAGAAATCATCATATAGGTTGCATCATGCATAAGGGGACAAGGATGATAGTTGCCTTGAAAAGATGCTCATGCTAAGTTCTTAAAGTGATAACCTTTGTAATCATAGTAAGTAGCTTGAGCAATCTTAGGATAGCTTGTAAACTTTGAGCCTTGAAAACTCTTCCTAAAGCTTATTTGATTGATTGATGCTCTCTCTTTGAAGTTTGCTCCTGTCATATGTAGACTCTAAGTCTCTTGCTCATGGTCCCTAGTGTACTAAGTCATGGATAGAACACTTGAGTTGTCCCTCCCATTCTTTGCCTATCTTTTTGGACAAACTCAAGTGGTACTCCACACCCTTAAACCCTTATTTCCTTTCAAGCCTTCATTGTTTGTTGAGTGAGGCCTTCTTTACATGTGCATAATGTTGAGAGTATTAGGAACGACAATGCTTGATCTCCATTTTAGCTAGATTAGACACTCATATTGTCTAGCTTCTAGGATGGGGTGAGTGTTGTAAGGTGTGATCTTGGGAATGTGAAATGTTTTTGAAAGAAAAGATTAACTCAAAGAACTCAAGTGAATAAGTGATTTATACATGGGGATAAGATAAATAATAGTTCTAAGCTCTAGTTTATAAAAAAAGGAGAAGTCTTGGCCCCTTAAAGAAAAAAAAGAATAATGAAAGGGGCTAGCAATGTTTAAGAAAGAGCTGATAATAGTTTAAAGAGTGAAAATCCCTTGTAGACTTCAATAAGAAAGAGTTCTTAATGAGAAAATATCTTGAGTGTGTTGGGGAATATTTGGGTGAGAGATGTGAGTGGTTTGACTTTGGGAATGGGAATTAACTTATGTATTTGGTAAAAGGGTAGAACAATGGAGATTGAGCATTGTATGCATGAGTTGATCCCTTTCTTAGATATATTATGTGCAATGTCAAGGCTACTTTGTTTTGAGAGTAAACCACCTTCAAAGATCCTTCTTGAACTACTTGATTTGTTTTGCATCAAAGCCTTTCTCACCAAACCAAATGACTTGGACCATTTGACCATTTGCAAGAGATCTTTTGAGTTTGCTTAATGATTGTTAGAGAGCAAGTGGATTTGTGGATTGTGGATTCATGATGAGTAAGTGTAGGGATCAAAAGAGTTAAGATAGGCCTTGAGAAGTTAGAGTTGGATTGAGTGTTTGCTCTAGCTAGTTGGTATGAATATACAAGGTTATCAAGTTGAGAACTAAGAAGAGCATTCTTTTTTATGAGTCCCTCCTTCAAACCTCTCCTCCTTAGTCCTTACTAGTTTACTTGTGGACAAGTAAAGGACTAGTGTGGGGAGTTGATGTCTTGCATATTTTATATATTTAGCCATCTTTTATTGCATTCTTTGATTTGTAGGCTAAGATTTAGGCATGTCTAGGATCATTTTGCATTCATTTGTCCTTATCAGGTGTTGGTGTGTGCTTTAGTGAGATTTGAGGTGTTTGGGAACCTTATGACCCAAAAAGAAGTGAAGAATCAAGATTGGCCATAAGAAGAGTGAAATCAAGAGATGAGAGTTGGACCGGGTAGCCTAGACCGGGATACATATCCGTCGGATCAGATTGGATCAGCACGTCCGGATGAATGGGTTGATGCGTCGGACTCGAGCAACGGACGAGGAGAAGAGACTGGCGGCCGTATACACGTCAGGTAGGGACACCCGGTCAGGAGGAACCCGAAGTAGACCAGTCCGGGGTGGCCAGTCTGGGTAGGAGCACCCGGACGATGAGAAGCCAACGGACGGACCGGGGAGACGCGTCCGGGTAGGAGCACCCGGACGGGAGATCAAGACGAAACCGAGGGGCGAGCACCCGTCGTGAAAAGTATGCTGAGGACCGGGGTGGCACCCGGCTTAGTGAACCCGACGGAGCAAGGGGCCTGCCAGCTGGATGGCCGGGTAGGGTGGACCGGGTTGGATGGTGTTGGTTCACCCCTGACAAAATTTTATGCTCCATTCCCATTGGTTTAAGACCCATTTAGCTCAAGGACTTTTTAGTAATCTTGTTTTATGTTTCTAGGGCTTTTAAGCCTAACTATAAGTATCCTTGTTATCCCTAATTTGGGACTTATGTTATTTTCTATCTAAGAACACAAACCCTTGAAGATCTCCCTGTGATGGTGGAAAATTGTGAAATTCACTGATTTTGTTGTGCTTGAGATGGATGAAGAAGCTAGAGACCCCTTGATCCTTGGAAGACCATTCTTAGCCATAGCAGGAGCCCTTATCAATGTGAAGGAAGGCAAGATTGATCTTCATTTGCGGAAAGAGCACACTCTCCATTTTGATATCAATGAGGTAATGAAGAGGTCAACTGTGCAAGGCCAGCTGTTTTACATAGAAAGATGGAAGCTCTTGCTGATGAGCTTCTTGAGGAATTGACACTTGGAGAGTTGGCAATAGGGACCCTTGCAGCATGCTTTGACAGTGGATAAAGAGGTCCAAGTGGTTGAGAACCAAGAGAGTGATGCTATTGATGCCATGCTGGATTCTCGCAAGAAGATTGATGATAAAGGCCAGTATGAGGCTCAAACAAGAGAGGTGCACCAAGCTGTTTCAGCCACTCAACAAGAGGACACCCAACAAGATGATTGGGTGAGCTCAAGGCACCAAAGTGGAGCTAAAACCTCTTCCCCATGGTGTAGGTATGCATTTCTAGGCCCTAATGAGTCATATCCTATCATTGTGAGTAGTGAACTTACTGAACTTGAGCTTTCTCAACTTTTAAATGCACTTAAAAAGTTTAGAAAGGCAATTGAGTACTCACTAGATGATATTAAGGGATATCACCTTCTTTGTGCATGCAGAGGATACATCTAGAGGATGAATCAATGACTTCTATAGAGCATCAAAGAAGGTTGAATCCTAACCTGAAGGATGTTGTAAAGTAGGAGATTCTTAAGCTCTTAGATGCTGGTGTTATCTACCCTATTTCAGATTCTAAGGGGTATCTCCTGTTCATGTAGTTCCAAAGAAGGTGGTATCACTGTGGTTAAAAATGACAAGGATGAATTGATACCAACTAGAACCATAACTGGCCATAGGATGTGTATTGATTATAGCTCAACTCTGCATCTAGAAAGGATCATTTTCCATTGCCATTCATTGATCAAATGCTTTAGAGACTTGAAACATCCTTTCTATTGTTTTCTTGATGGGTATTCAGGGTTTTCCAAATCCCCATACATCCCAATGATCAAGAGAAGACAACATTCACATGCCCTTATGGCACCTTTGCTTATCGAAGGATGCCATTTGGGTTATGTAATGCTCCAGCAACCTTTCAAAGGTGCATGCTGTCTATCTTCTCGGATCTCATTAAGGATATAGTGGAGGTATTCATGGATGATTTCTGTTTACGGATCTTCGTTTCTGCTTGTTTGTCCAACTTGTGCATGGTCCTACAGAGATGTGAAGACACCAACCTTGTGCTGAATTGGGAGAAGTGTCACTTCATGGTCAAAGGGGGATTGTGCTTGGGCATAAGATTTCAGAAAAGGGCATTGAAGTGGACAAGGCCAAGATTGAGGTGATGGTCAGCTTGCCACCACCAAAGACAGTGAAAGACATCAAGAGCTTCCTTGGCAATGCTGGGTTCTATAGAAGATTCATCAGGACTTCTCAAAGATTGCTAGACCAATGACCAAGTTGCTGTGCAAGGAGGCCACTTTCAGCTTTGATAAAGATTGTCTTGAGGCTTGAAGATAAAGGGTGAACTTGTTAGTGCTCCCATTGTCCAGCCACCTGATTGGGACCTCCTTTGGAGATAATGTGTGATGCTTTTGACTTTGCTATTGGGGCTGTCCTGGGGCAGAAGAAGGATGGCAAGACTCATGTGATTTATTATGCTGGCCAAACTCTGAATGATGTGCAGATGAAGTATACCACAACTGAGAAAGAGATGCTGGCCATTGTTTTCGCCTTTGAAAAATTCAGAAGCTACCTGGTGGGTTCCAAGGTCATTGTGTATACTGACCATGCAGCTTTGAGACATCTCTAGCAAAGAAGGATGCCAAGCCAAGACTACTAAGGTGGATCCTTTGCTTCAAGAGTTTGACTTGGAGATTAGAGACAAGCCAGGGATTGAGAATGGAGTTGCTGATCACTTGTCCAGGCTGAGGATTGAAGGTGGAATCCCTATTGATGAGGGACTTAGACAAGAGCATGTCATGGCCATAATGTCAGTGGTGGCAGTTATTGAGACTGGAAAAAAGATTGAAGAGGTTAAGGCAGCTGAGAGAAGGGACCTTGGTATGCTGATTTGGTTAACTACTTAGCCACTGGGAAGGAACCATTGGGGCTTGCGGGGTATGAGAAAAGAAGTTCTACAAAGACTTGAAGAGATACTATTGGGATGAACCATACCTCTACACCCTATGCAAAGATCAGATTTATAGAAGAGTGGTGGTTGAAGAAGAAGTTGAAGGAATCCTCTCACATTGCCATGGATCTTCCTATGGAGGCCATTTTGCTACATTCAAGACTGTCTCAAAGGTGCTACAAGCTGGATTTTGGTGGCCACACATGTTCATGGACACACAAGATTTCATTTCAAGATGTGACTCTTCCCAAAGGAGGGGGAACATTACTAAGAAGAATGAGATGCCTCAAAACCCAATCGTTGAAGTGGAAGTGTTTGATGTTTGGAGAATTGACTTCATGGGACCTTTCCTTCTTCTTATGGCAACAAATACATCTTGGTGGCTGTGGACTATGTATCAAAGTGGGTGGAAGCAATAGCAAGTCCCACAAATGATTCAAGAGTGGTGGTCAAAATGTTCAAGAGCAATATCTTCCCAGGTTTGGAGTACCAAGAGTGGTCATAAGTGATGGAGGTTCACATTTCATCAACAAGATGTTTGAGGTCTTCTCGAAGAATTGGAGTGAAACACAAGGTTGCAACACCCTATCACCCTCAAACAAGTGGCCAAGTGGAGGGCTCCAACAAGCAAATTAAGGGTATCCTGGAGGAACCCAAGAGGAAGGATTGGTCAGACAAGCTTGATGATGCTCTTTGGGCATATAGAACAGCCTTTAAGACTCCTCAGGCACTACTCCTTTCAACCTTGTCTATGGGAAATCTTTCCATTTGCCAGTTGAGCTTGAATACAAGGCATTGTGGGCTGTGAAGCTTCTAAACTTTGACATCAAGAGTGCAAAGGAGAAGAGACTTCTTCAACTCAATGAACTGGATGAGATAAGGATGGATGCCTTTGAGAACTCAAGGATTTACAAGGGAAAGACTAAGGCCTTCCATGACAGGCACATCCTCGAGAGTTCAAGGCAGGAGATCAAGTTCTTCTCTACAACTCTAGAATGAAGTTATTTCCAGGGAAGCTTAAGTCAAGGTGGTCCGTCCATTTGTGATCAAAGAAGTGAGACCTTATGGAGCCATTGTGCTTTGGAACAAGGATGGTGGAGACTTCACAGTGAATGGCCAGAGACTCAAGGAATACATGGCCACAATACCAAAGGAGGATGGGACATCAACCCCACTCTGTGATGCTCCCCTTGCCTAACCTCAAAGGAGGCAAAGTCAAGCTCGTGACTTTAAACAAGCTCACTTGGGAGGAGGTCCCATGGTTATCCTTGTAAATATTGCATTAGAATTTGTTCTTTTTCAACAATAAATCACTTGGAGAATGGTGAGAGCTTGGGAATGGGTTGGATAAAGTTTTGAGATGGAGGAAGTATAAAAAAAAAAAAAAGATTTGGAGGTTTGGACCGGGTAGGGTGGACCGGGGTCGCCTACCCGGTCGGGAAGTGTACTGGAACGGACCTGGGCGGTGTCCGGGTGGGAGCACCCGGTCGTGAAGCAGATGGATGGATGGACCGGGGACATCTTGTCCGGGTAACGGAACCCGGACGTGAAGGCAGGACATACGGACCGGGGACGTCCTGTCCGGGTAGAGCAACCAGACGTGAAGAAGGCAAGATGATCGGACCGGGGACGTCCGTCCGGGGTGAGCTACCCGGTCGTTCTTGGACGAAGCATGGAGTGGCCGCGGGTTGGACAGCTCGGGACGGAGCACCCGCGCGGCCTGAACTGCCTGGAAGCAAGAACGGACGCGGCGGGTCAGCCTACCCGCGCTGCCTGGTCGGGACGAAGAGAGATGGTCGACGTGGGTTGGCTCCACGCGGGTTGGATGAACATCTCCTTACCCGGGTCGCGGCCAGCTACTTCCTTTTGCTTGATTCTGATTGGTCGAGACCTAAATTAATCCAGGGACCTTTTGGTCATTTTCTTTATTTTTAGGGTTTCATGCTTCATATAAATACTCTTGTAATCCCCTTTGGGAAATCTAAGTTTTATTCTCTCTTGAGACACAAAACTCTTTGTAGAAACTTGGATGTTGGAATCTAAATCTCATCTTGTTCTTGTGTTCTTGGGTGTTTTAATTCTTCTTCTTTCTTTCTCTTCATGGTTAAGCTTAAATCTTTCATGGGTTTAAGAGGAATCATGAGGATTAGTGAGTAATCCACTTTTTGATTCATGGGATAGGAGACTAAGGGTGATTAAGCTAGATCTAAGGTGTTTTAGTGTAGATCTATCTTGTTCCTTGCTATTAGAGTGCTTTTAATGCTATTTTAGAGTTGGCCTCTCTAAAGTTGAGCTCTAGGCATTTCATGCCAAAGGTGTTTGATGAAATCGTGAACCAACTCTCTAAGCTTTTAACATTCTTTACCAAAGAGATGTGTTGTTAAAGGTGTTAAGATGGCTAATAGACTTGATATTAATGATTGCTTAGATAATATTCAACCAAAGAGATTTGATGCTTGCGTTATCTTTGTGAATAAACATTCATCTAGAGATAGAGCTTGTTTAGTATTGTGTTCTAGCCTAAGGTTGATAGATTGATTGAAAGCTACAACCTTTAGTTCAAAACTTGATCACTCGAGGTCCATTCCCTAGTCCCATGAGTTCTGTCATCTCATAATCAAAGAAAGTTTCGTACTTTATTACATAGTATTGTTCTAGTCATAATCATCTCACTTATTGATTGCACTTAGCTTGAGCATGGTCTTGTATTCCCTTTAACATTCTTTACCAAAGACCATTTGTTGTAAAGGTGTTAAGATGGCTAGTAGGCTTGTTCTTAATGATTGCTTGCATGTTATTCAGCCAATGACCATTTGATGTTTGAGATGTGTTAGTAAATGAACATTCTTCTTGACCATAGAGTTTGTTTAGACTTGTGCCTAGGCCTAAGGTTGTTAGATTGATTGAAAGCTGCCACCTTTAGATCGAATCTGCTTGTTTCCTTTCTTGTTGAGGGTCCTGAATGCTATTTTTGTCTTGATCATATCAAAATAGATCTATAGGCATTTCCGCCCGGAAGGTGTTCGATGAAATGCCTGAACCATCTCTTCAATGCTTTTAGCTTGCTTTACCTAAGGGATTAGTTGTTAAAGGAGCTAGGATTGCTTTTAGACTCATTCTTAATGTTTGCTTTGATCATTACAAAAGGGATTTGGTGTATTTGGGTGATCATTGCAGGAGCATTCATCTAGGGATAGAGCTTGCTTAGTTTTGTTGTTTAGGCATAAGGAGAGTGTTTGATTGATGGCTTGCCACCTCTAGATTGGATCTACATCACCTAAAGTCAAATTCCTAGTCCCATGGATTCCACCTTAGCATCTGATTGAGTTTTTGCACTTGTTTCTTGATTGGATTTGAGATCACCTTGTTTATATTTCTAGGATATTAGCTTGTTACCTTCATCCATCTTCTTGTTTGCTTATATTAAGGAACCTTGTGTATTCTTGGTGCTATAGATCACTAGTTCTCTGTGGGTTCGACAACCTTTCTATACTATCATTTGACTTGGGAGCCTTGAAATCGTCCACTATCAAATTGGCCGTTGCCGGGGATCGTACGCGGGTCACCCGAGTGACAGGCGGGAATACTTACCACTATACTACAAGGTGCTTCCTTTCCTCAGCTCCCTCGTGTCCCGGATGACTTCTACTCAGATTTTGGTATTGTTGGCTTCGTTCAGCCATGCACTACAAGAGTTGGGCTTGGACAAACCGTGACTCAGGACCTCAGATTGGTATTGGTGGCTGGATAACTCCATTATTGGCTTACCAGGGATTGATTTGGGTGATGATGGAGTAGGTCCTACTTTCTTGGATGGAGCTTACCTGAAGAAGTCTCAATTTCTAAGTGGAGCGTTTGATGGGAAATCGTCTATTCTATAGGGGTGGCAAAGGGCTGAGTTGTTGCTTCTAGCCCGAACTCACTTCATTGAGCACTTCAGGAGACATCAGCTTTGACATCAGTGAGGAGCACCTCCTTACGAGTCATGGACCCCTTTGCCCTGTGACCCTTCCCAAAGGTGACAAGGCTGCAAGCAAGAAGAATGCTTATGAAGAAGAGTACACCAGAAGCACCACTGCTCATCTCTTTGGCCCTCCTCGCTACAAGCTCGAGCAATGCACCAGTGTCCTGCCTCTTGGACCCCTTCGCCAGGCTCATGACAGGATTAGAATTCTCCAGAGGTGGAACAGGGCTCAGGTAGGACCATTTTCAAGCTCACCAACATGTGAAAGAGCTGAAAAACTGTGAAGAGGCAAGCTGAAGTTTCAGCCCGATTATCGAAGAAAGTGGCTGATGTTCTAGCTAGGGGAGTTGTAGCTGGCTGCAAGGCTGAGGATTTTGATCTTGATGCTTTCAATTCACCCCCTCCTCAGCCACTTTATGACCCCTCGCACCACAAACAAGGAAGCAAGCTCTCCATTGCTTTAGGAACCCACATTGCCCCATCCGAGTCGGAAACAAGCCACCTTCCCTATAAACCACAGCTGATGAAGATGACTCTGAGGGTGAGGCATCAGCCTCATCCCACGCTCCATAGAGGTACTCCAACACCCTATCATTGTATATACCATTCATCATTTCATTTAGATTTTATTTATCTATGTTTTGGGCCCTTCTTCACATTTAACAAACACAAAACTGTGTGAATTAAGTGTGGGGGTGTCAAGTTGCTGATAGTCTTGTGTTTTATGTCATATGCATGCATTTGTAGATAGTTATTGCATAGAAAAACCAAAAAAAATTGAAAAATTGAAAAGCAAAAAGAACCATGTAGTTGCATTAAGATTGAGTCTAGATCATTCACTTGCATAAAAAAAGAGAGAAAAATCATCATATAGGTTGCATCATGCATAAGGGGACAAGGATGATAGTTTCCTTGAAAAGATGCTCATGCTAAGTTCTTAAAGTGATAACCTTTGTAATCATAGTAAGTAGCTTGACCAATCAGGATAGCTTGTAAACTTTGAGCCTTGGAAGCTCTTCCTAAAGCTTATTTGATTGATTGATGCTCTCTCTTTGAAGTTTGCTCATGTCATATTTAGACTCTAAGTCTCTTGCTCATGGTCCCTTGTGTACTAAGTCATGGATAGAACACTTGAGTTGTCCCTCCCATTCTTTGCCTATCTTTTGGGCAAACTCAAGTGGTACTCCACATTAAACCCTTACCTCCTTTCAAGCCTTCATTGTTTGTTGAGTGAGGCCTTCTTTGGAAAGCTTTACATGTGCATAATGTTGAGAGTATTGGGAGCGACAATGCTTGATCTCCACTTTAGCTAGATTAGACACTCATATTGTCTAGCTTCTAGGATGGGGTGAGTGTTGTAAGGTGTGATCTTGGGAATGTGAAAGGTTTTGAAAGAAAACATTAACTCAAAGAACTCCAGTTAATAAGTGATTTAGTCTAGAAGGGATAAGAGAAATAATAGTTCTAAGCTCTAGTTTATAAAAAAAAGGAGAAGTCTTGGCCCCATAAAAAAATAATGAAAAGGGGCTAGCAATGTTTAAGAAAGAGCTGATAATAGTTTAAAGAGTGAAAATCCCTTGTAGACTTCAATAAGAAAGAATTCTTAATGAGAAAATATCTTGAGTGTGTTGGGGGAATCTTTGGGTGAGAGATGTGAGTGGTTTTGACTTTGGGAATGGGAATTAACTTATGTATTTGGGAAAAGGATAGAACAATGCAGATTGAGCGTTGTATGCATGAGTTGATCCCTTTCTTAGATATATTATGTGCAATGTCAAGGCTACTTTGTTTTGAGAGTAAACCACCTTCAAAGATCCTTCTTGAACTACTTGATTTGTTTTGCATCAAAGCCTTTCTCACCAAACCAAATGACTTGGACCATTTGACCATTTGCAAGAGATCTTTTGAGTTTGCTTAATGATTGTTAGAGAGCAAGTGGATTTGTGGATTGTGGATTCATGATGAGTAAGTGTAGGGATCAAAAGAGTTAAGATAGGCCAGAAGTTAGAGTTGGATTGAGTGTTTGCTCTAGCTAGTTGGTATGATTATGCAAGGTTATTAAGTTGAGAACTAAGAAGAGCATTCTTTTGGCTATGAGTCCCCTCCTTCAAACCTCTCCTCCTTAGTCCTTACTAGTTTACTTGTGGACAAGTAAAGGACTAGTGTGGGGGAGTTGATTTCTGCATATTTTCATATATTTAGCCATCTTTGCATTCGTGAGTTGTAGGCTAAGGTTTAGGCATGTCTAGGATCATTTTGCATTCATTTGTCCTTATCAGGTGTTGGAGTGTGCTTTGGTGAGATTTGAGGTGTTTGGGAACCTTATGACCCAAAAAGAAGTGAAGAATCAAGATTGGCCATAAGAAGAAAAGTGAAATCAAGAGATGAGAGTTGGACCGGGTAGCCTAGAACGGATACACATACCGGTCGGATCAGATTGGCTCAACGTCCGGATGATCAGGTTGATGCGTCCGGACTTCGAGAACCCGGACGGGAGAAGCGACTGACGGCGGGTACACGTCGGTAGGGACACCCGGTCAGGAGGAACCAGAGCAGACCAGTCGGGGTGGCCAGTCTGGGTAGGAGCACGGACGATGAGAAGCCAGACGGACCGGGAGACGCGCGTCCGTGTAGGAGCACCGGACGAGAGAGATCAAGAGCGGGGCCAAACGAGGGCGACCGGGGTAGCCTGTCGGCTAGGAGCACCCAGTCGTGAAGGATGCTGAGGACGGCGTGAGAGGCGGCGGTTTAGTGAACGAGCGGACAAGGGGCAGCCAGCTGGACGGCCGGGTAGGGTGGACCGGTTGGATGGTGTTGGTTCACCCTGACCAA
Organism: Brassica nigra; assembly: GCA_016432835.1. Lineage (NCBI taxonomy): Eukaryota > Viridiplantae > Streptophyta > Magnoliopsida > Brassicales > Brassicaceae > Brassica > Brassica nigra. The sequence goes on from JAEACV010000509.1 coordinate 17,112, forward strand.
ATTTTATGCTCCATTCCCATTGGTTTAGACCCATTTAGCTCAAGGACTTTTAGTAATCTTGTTTTATGTTTCTAGGGCTTTTAAGCTAACTATAAGTACCCTTGTTATCCCTAATTTGGGACTTATGTTATTTTCTATCTAAGAACACAAACCCTTGAAGATCTCCCTGTGATGGGGGAAAATTGTGAATTCCTACTGATTTTGTTGTGCTTGAGATGGATGAAGAAGCTAGAGACCCCTTGATCCTTGGAAGACCATTCTTAGCCACAGCAGGAGCCCTTATCAATGTGAAGGAAGGCAAGATTGATCTTCATTTGGGAAAGAGCACACTCTCCATTTTGATATCAATGAGGTAATGAAGAGGTCAACTGTGCAAGGCCAAGTGTTTTACATAGAAGAGATGGAAGCTCTTGCTGATGAGCTTCTTGAGGAATTGGCACTTGGAGAGTTGGCAATAGGGGACCCTTTGCAGCATGCTTTGACAGTGGATAAAGAGGTCCAAGTGGTTGAGAACCAAGAGTGATGCTATTGTGGCCATGCTGGATTCTCGCAAGAAGATTGATGATAAAGGCCAGTATGAGGAGCTCAAACAAGAGGTGCACCAAGCTGTTTCAGCCACTCAACAAGAGGACACCCAACAAGATGATTGGAGTGAGCTCAAGGCACCAAAAGTGGAGCTAAAACCTCTTCCCCATGGTGTAAGGTGCAGCATTTCTAGGCTAATAGGTCATATCCTATCATTGTGAGTAGTGAACTTACTGAACTTGAGCTTTCTCAACTTTTAAATGCACTAAAAAGTTTAGAAAGGCAATTGGTACTCACTAGATCATATTAAGGGATATCACCTTCTTTGTGCATGCATAGGATACATCTAGAGGATGAATCAATGCTTATAGAGCATCAAAAAGGTTGAATCCTAACCTGAAGGATGTTGTAAAGTAGGAGATTCTTAAGCTCTTAGATGCTGGTGTTATCTACCCTATTTCAGATTCTAAATGGGTATCTCCTGTGCATGTAGTTCCAAAGACAGGTGGTATCACTGTGGTTAAAATGACAAGGATGAATTGATACCAACTAGAACCATAACTGGCCATAGGATGTGTATTGATTATAGAAAGCTCAACTCTGCATCTAGAAAGGATCATTTTCCATTGCCATTCATTGATCAAATGCTTGAGAGACTTGCAAACCATCCTTTATTGTTTTCTTGATGGGTATTCAGGGGTTTTCCAAATCCCCATACATCCCAATGATCGAGAGACAACATTCACATGCCCTTATGGCACCTTTGCTTATCGAAAGATGCCATTTGGGTTATGTAATGCTCCAGCAACCTTTCAAAGGTGCATGATGTCTATCTTCGGATCTCATTGAGGATATAGTGGAGGTATTCATGGATGATTTCTCTGTGTACGGATCTTCGTTTTCTGCTTGTTAGTCCAACTTGTGCAGGGTCCTACAGAGATGTGAAGACACCAACCTTGCTGAATTGGGAGAAGTGTCACTTCATGGTCAAAGAGGGATTGTGCTTGGGCATAAGATTTCAGAAAAGGGCATTGAAGTGGACAAGGCCAAGATTGAGGTGATGGTCAGCTTGCCACCACCAAAGACAGTGAAAGACATCAGGAGCTTCCTTGGCCATGCTGGGTTCTATAGAAGATTCATCAAGGACTTCTCAAAGATTGCTAGACCAATGACCAAGTTGCTGTGCAAGGAGGCCACTTTCAGCTTTGATAAAGATTGTCTTGAGGCTTTCAAGAAGATAAAGGGTGAACTTGTTAGTGCTCCCATTGTCCAGCCACCTGATTGGGACCTCCCTTTGGAGATAATGTGTGATGCTAGTGACTTTGCTGTTGGGGCTGTCCTGGGGCAGAAGAAGGATGGCAAGACTCATGTGATTTATTATGCTGGCCAAACTCTGAATGATACGCAGATGAAGTATACCACAACTGAGAAAGAGATGCTGGCCATTGTTTTCGCCTTTGAAAAATTTAGAAGCTACCTGGTGAGTTCCAAGGTCATTGTGTATACTGACCATGCAGCTTTGAGACATCTCAGCAAAGAAGGATGCCAAGCCAAGACTACTAAGGTGGATCCTTTTGCTTCAAGAGTTTGACTTGGAGATTAGAGACAAGCCAGGGATTGAGAATGGAGTTTCTGATCACTTGTCCAGGCTGAGGATTGAAGGTGGAATTCCTATTGATGAGGGACTTAGACAAGAGCATGTCATGGCCATAATGTCAGTGGTGGCAGTTATTGAGACTGGAAAAAAGATTGAAGAGGTTAAGGCAGCTGAAGAGAAGGGACCTTGGTATGCTGATTTGGTTAACTACTTAGCCACTGGGAAGGAACCATTGGGGCTTCGGGGTATGAGAAGAAGAAGTTCTACAAAGACTTGAAGAGATGCTATTGGGATGAACCATACCTCTACACCCTATGCAATGATCAGATTTATAGAAGAGTGGTGGCTGAAGAAGAAGTTGAAGGAATCCTCTAACATTGCCATGGATCTTCCTATGGAGGCCATTTTGCTACATTCAAGACTGTCTCAAAGGTGCTACAAGCTGGATTCTGGTGGCCACACATGTTCAGGGACACACAAGATTTCATTTCAAGATGTGACTCTTGCCAAAGGAGGGGAACATTACTAAGAGGAATGAGATGCCTCAAAACCCAATCCTTGAAGTGGAAGTGTTTGATGTTTGGGGGATTGATTTCATGGGACCTTTCCCTTCTTCTTATGGCAACAAATACATCTTGGTGGCTGTGGACTATGTATCAAAGTGGGTGGAAGCAATAGCAAGTCCCACAAATGATTCAAGAGTGGTGGTCAAAATGTTCAAGAGCAATATCTTCCCAAGGTTTGGAGTACCAAGAGTGGTCATAAGTGATGGAGGTTCACATTTCATCAACAAGTTGTTTGAGGGTCTTCTCAAAGAATGGAGTGAAACAAAGGTTGCAACACCTATCACCCTCAAACAAGTGGCCAAGTGGAGGTCTCCAACAAGCAAATTAAGGGTATCCTGGAGAAGATTGTGGGAACCAAGAGGAAGGATTGGTCAGACAAGCTTGATGATGCTCTTTGGCGTATAGAACAGCCTTTAAGACTCCTCTAGGCACTACTCCTTTCAACCTTGTCTATGGGAAATCTTTCCAGTTGCAAGTTGAGCTTGAATACAAGGCATTGTGGGCTGTGAAGCTTCTAAACTTTGACATCAAGAGTGCAAAGGAGAAGAGACTTCTTCAACTCAAGGAACTGGATGAGATAAGGATGGATGCCTTTGAGAACTCAAGGATTTACAAGGAAAAGACTAAGCCTTCCATGACAGGCACATCCTCAAGAGAGAGTTCAAGGCAGGAGATCAAGTTCTTCTCTACAACTCTAGAATGAAGTTATTTCCAGGAAGCTTAAGTCAAGGTGGCCTGGTCCATTTGTGATCAAAGAAGTGAGACCTTATGGAGCCATTGTGCTTTGGAACAAGGATGGTGGAGACTTTACAGTGAATTGCGAGAGACTCAAGGAATACATGGCCACAATACCAAAGGAGGATGGGACATCAACCCCACTCTGTGATGCTCCCCTTGCCTAACCTCAAAGGAGGCAAAGTCAAGCTAGTGACTTTAAACAAGCTCACTTGGGAGGAGGTCCCATGGTTATCCTTGTAAATATTGCATTAGAATTTGTTCTTTTTCAACAATAAATCACTTGGAGAATGGTGAGAGCTTGGGAATGGGTTGGATAAAGTTTTGAGATGGAGGAAGTATAAAAAAAAAAAGATTTGGAGGTTTGGACGGGTAGGGTGGACGGGGTCGCCTACCGGTCGGAGAAGCTTACTGGAACGGACCTGGGGTGTCGGGTGGGAGCACCGGTCAGAAGACGGATGGATGGACCGGGGACATCCTGTCCGATGCGGAACCGGACGTGAAGGCAGGACATACAGACCGGGGACGTCCTGTCCGGGTAGAGCAACCGGACGTGAAGAAGTCAAGATGATCGGACCGGGGACGTCTGTCGGGTGAGCTACCGGTCGTTCTTGGACGAAGCATGGAGTGGCAGCGGGTTGGACAGCTCGGGGCGGAGCACCAGCGGCCTGGACTGCCTGGAAGCAAGAAAGACGCTTGGGCAGGACCAGCTGCTGGGACAAAGAGAGATGGTCGTGGGTTGGCTCCACGCGGGTTGGATGAGCATCTCCTTACCCGGTGCATGACCAGCTACTTCCTTTGCTTGATTCTGATTGGTCGAGACCTAAATGAATCCAGGGACCTTTGGTCATTTTCTTTATTTTTAGGGCTTTCATGCTTCATATAAATACTCTTGTAATCCCTTTGGGAAATCTAAGTTTTATTCTCTCTTGAGACACAAAACTCTTTGTAGAAACTTGGATGTTGGAATCTAAATCTCATCTTGTTCTTGTGTTCTTGGGTGTTTTAATTCTTCTTCTTTCTTTCTCTTCATGGTTAAGCTTAAATCTTTCATGGGTTTAAGAGGAATCATGAGGATTAATGAGTAATCAACTTTTGATTCATGGGATAGGAGACTAAGGTGATTAAGCTAGATCTAAGGTGTTTTAGTGTAGATCTATCTTGTTCCTTGCTATTAGAGTGCTTTTAATGCTATTTTAGAGTTGGCCTCTCTAAAGTTGAGCTCTAGGCATTTCATGCCGAAAGGTGTTTGATGAAATCGTGAACCAACTCTCTAAGCTTTTAACATTCTTTACCAAAGAGATGTGTTGTTAAAGGTGTTAAGATGGCTAATAGACTTGATATTAATGATTGCTTAGATAATATTCAACCAAAGAGATTTGATGCTTGCGTTATCTTTGTGTATGAAATGAACATTCATCTAGAGATAGAGCTTGTTTAGTATTGTGTTCTAGGCCTAAGGTTGATAGATTGATTGAAAGCTGCCACCTTTAGTTCAAAACTTGATCACCCGAGGTCCATTCCCTAGTCATGAGTTCTCTCATCTCATAATCAAAGAAAGTTTAAGTTAATTACATTTTAGTATTGTTCTAGTCATAATCATCTCACTTATTGATTGCACTTAGCTTGAGCATGGTCTTTTATTCCCTTTGCATTGAAGTCTCTTAAAATTGGTTCGACATCTCTTCTATTACATCATTTGATGGGGACCCTTGAAAACTCCAAACATCAATCGTTCTCACGACTAGATCATAACAAAAAAAACCTTCGGTAAAACTCCATGAGTGATTCCAAGGAAATCTCGCCAAAGATCAATCAAAGCAGAGCGTCCCGTGTAATCCGGAAACATATCGCCTTTGAAACTTTCGATTTCCTATCTTCAATATCGATCACCCATTATTTTCATATAACCAAAATGTTCATCTGAAACAGCCTACGGAAAACAAGACCGGTGTTACTACAAAACAACTCCAGCAATTTCACGAGCGAGTTACGAAAAACACTCTCAGTTACTTCTATGAAGCCCCTCTCACAATATTTTCACGAAAATCCTCCGTGCAGACGAATCAAGTCACACATAGCAACTTATGGAAATAAACACAGCGGGCCTTACGGAGAACTGTCATAGGTAATTTTCCATTATAATAAAAAAGCTCCATAAAGATTGCTTACTTACACCTTTCACTTCCCTCGGTTACATCCGGTCACCTGCAACCAGATCTACAAGGGTTATCGTCAAGCCTCTTAAAATTCGTCTTCCTTTGATAAAGGAAACAATTTTATCGACTAAAGGAAACAGTATCCGAAACATTCATTGTATAACTTAACCCAAAGTGGAAACTGTTTTTAACAACCATCGGCCATAACACAGAAAACTCCGCTGTACTTGGCCTATCAGTCTGGAAGCTCTTTGGCCCTCAACCTACTCGCCTCCGTAAAGCCCGAACCAGAATTGGCATCTTTTATGGACAATCAGAATCAAAAGTTCCATGGTCTGGTCCTTTACCAACAACGTTCTTGGCTGTGCGGTTGAACACAACCTTCATCCCAAGCAATCAGCGACCACCACTCCAATCACTTAAATGGCTAAAAGCGATCCACTATTTTTTTCGTAAAATGCCAAGTGGCGATTACACAGATTTTTTTCGTTAAAAACCCGAGGAGGAAATTATCGTTAAATTTTTCAGAACAAAATTCAGTCCTACCAACCAAGCGGTTAGCGGAAAAATTAAATTGTTGATAAGCGACCAAGTTCCACACAATTGACTTAAAGCCCATAGCGTTTACAAATAAAGCGCAGCATGAAAGGAAACACTCGTAACAAATCTCTTAGAGTTATCGAGTCATCCTTAACAAATCTTGGAAGGCCAAGACTTCCACGAAGCAGTGGAGGACAACGCTTCTTCGAGGGACAAATCTACGCGGCCTTGGTCCTAATCCTCTATCATAAATCAAAGTACTTAACATCAAAACTGGAACAACTGTTTTGGCTGCGAACATCCGCGATACAAACCAAGATGTTTCTCCAGCCAGGGTTAAGACAAAACCCTTGCAACACAGAAACTCTTCAAGCCGCCAAAACATTTCAAAACGCGAAAGTGACATACGAAAAATAACCAATCTTCTGCATCGCGAGGCGTCAGTAGGCGCCGAAGATCGTTTTCTATAAAATCACCTTCCTCGAAAAATCACCTTCTTGGAAGACCAGACAGTCATATGCACTAACATCTTCTTAAACACGTATCCTTGAAGAATCAAAAAGCGGTAAAATCTACCGATAAGTTTGTTGCTGATCACAACAAACTCATAGCGTCTAAGCGGACTAAGCCATCTCGTGAGATAGCTCGTACACCGAACCAATGGCATATAAAAGAAATCGAAATTTTGGTCAGCCCTTTGGGAGACTTAAAATTGTCCCGAAGAGATGCTCGATTCTACCATACAAGTCGTATAAGCCGAACATATCGCGGACTTTAAAGCGGGACGTAATCAGGTCGAAAACGATACGGGAAATGTAAGTCGGTAATCATCACACTAAAGCCGTGATTAGACCAAGGTCTTACCCTAAACCCAGCACACTGGTCTCTAACATCTCTAGGCATAGTATCAAACACGATGAGATCCCAAAATTTGTCTCTTGGCTATTATTGGCATCTCTAGAAATCCCTAAGCTTGCATGCTGCGGAAAACATTCGAAACAGGTCACGAATATAGCAGTTCACCCAGAGTTAGATTATGAGATGACAACTCGTACTCTTCCCTCTACATTCACGAATACAAACATGCTCATAAAGCGAAACACAATTCATTAAAAAAGTGCAGAAACAGCTGGGAGTCGAAGACCTGCGCTGTCAGTCCCAAAACATAAATACATCCACATTTGGCGAAGCAAATAGCCTAGGAGGCTAGTCTCGAGGCTGACAAAGTCAACATAAAATACCATCGAGCAACATGCCCGATAATCTCCACAAAACACACATCTAAACCGTAAAGGTCTGGCTGGAAAACAAGTCAAAAAAATCCTAACTCCAAGACGAACTATGAAAGGCTTGATCCCTCCATCAAGGGTACGTAGGCAGCCGTCATAAGGTGCAGCCCCAATCTTACCGCATTCCATTCTTAGGAGGCGAAAGACCCTTTACGACAGACTTTTAAATCATTAATTCGCCTAAATTACCTAACACCTAATTTGTCAAGCCGCTTGCCAAAACCTCACGCTAGAAGCTCACGGTTCAAACGAGCTGGGGGCTAACTGTTGGGATCAAAATCGGTCAATGACAATCAACGCCTGAAAGTGGAAAGTATTTCTCACAATATAACCTACGTATAATTTTTATTAAAAGATTATACGACGAGTTCTGTCAAAATCAAATGTCAGAAACATCTCGGAAAAAGTCCTCTTTGGAAAAAGAGAGATAGAATGGCCGCGAGAAACCTATATAGAGTTTCAAATCAATTCCGAAAAGGAACCAGAAAACAAGAAATCTCGAGAGGTACTACTCTAAACTTCGGACAACGAGACGATTACAAAAGTTTGACTATCCCAACATACCAACAAACTCACCGAACAAACGGATAAGGCCAAGCAAGACAACCAACTCGCCAAGATGGCGACTGGGGCCCTGAAACAAGGCCAACTCGCCATCTTGGCAAGTTGGAACACAACTCGCCAAAATGGCCAGTTGGACCAAAACGATGGTCTTCGTGCAGAACTGCACAGACACGTCAGATGTTTGGACATGGATGGATATCTTTCTCTAGTGCGACTGAGCTGATGTTTTGACACAAGATAGAGATTTGAGTTAGCTTTCTAATGCCACCGGTTTGGAGGCCATCCAACGGTTAGATCAGACGTTATGGTTGTTTTACTGAAGAGTGGTCAGTCTGCCTCGCGAGAGGAAGCAACTCGCCAACTTCGCAAGCTGGAGCTCCCGAGACATTCCTAACTCGCCAAGGTGGCGAGTTAGAGGTCGATCTGGCGTAGAGCTCCCGAGACACTCCTGACTCGCCAGGATGACGAGTTAGAGCTCCCGAAACACTCCTAACTCGCCAAGATGGCGAGTTAGAGCAGCTCTAACTTCGCCATCTCGCCAAGATGGCGAGTTAGGCGAATGGCGAGTTAGAGCTCCCAAAACACTCCTAACTCGCCAAGATGGCGAGTTAGAGCTCCCAAAACACTCCTAACTCGCCAAGATGGCGAGTTAGAGCTCCCAAAACGCTTCTAACTCGCCAAGATGGCGAGTTGGAGCTCCTGAAGACACCAAACTGGCCATGATGGCGAGTTGGAGTTCCCGAAGACATCCAACTCGCCATCTTGGCGAGTTGGAGCTCCCAAAGACATCTAACTCGCCATCTTGGTGATCCCACTCAAAATATCCTCAGGAGTGAATTAGTCTCTCAAATAAGAGGTTCAGTTGTAATATTTAGGGATCAAATCCAAAGAGCTAGGGAACCAATTAAATTTAATCAGAGAATCAATTCTAGGTGAATTGTGGTTTTTATGGGTTAAAGCAATGTAAACAATTGTAATTGAGCAAGGCATTTGCTGGACTAACAAGATAATTGGTTTGAAACTTTATTTGGAAAAACGCTAGACTTAGGGTTTTTATTCAGGTTATTAGAGATTATAATTCTATAGATGCCTAGCAGTTGCATGCATGATATATTAGAGCTCAACTACTTTATTTAACAACAAGCCAATCAGCACTCGCAATTTCTTGGACAAGTCTATTAACTGGATCTAATTACCAGAACAAGAATGTTTGATCACTAGCAGTGTCGATCGATGATCTTAGAGAGATATCGACTGATGCACCTTTCACGCTGTCGATCGATTGTCCAGTAGGGATATCGATCGATAAGCTTCAGTTAAACTTTACGAATGAGTTGAATATGTTCACCAAGCTTCCTAGATCAGTGAATCACTTACTCAAGCAATCTTATCTCAATAGATAGATCAGGACAGTATTATTCAAGGATGCTCAAACATACAAATTCCTATTGTTCAATATTCTAGTTAGCAATTCTAGAACAAGTACTAAGAACAACCTATTGATGAATACCACAACTTAGCATTCTATAGTTGGGGCTAATACCTAACCTATTTAAACTCTAAATCTAATAATGAGATTACTCAGACATGGCTAAGAAATTCATAACACAAGTAAGGTAAGAAAACTGCATAGTATAGATAATAAAAAGCAATGGAGTTCCTGATGTCTTGCATATTTACATGTTTTTAGCATTCATATCTTATGCATTTTGATCATATAAGTTAGGCATTAGGCATATTTAGGCTCATTATTGCATTCATATGTCCTTATTAGGTGTTGGAGTGTACTTGGGAGTTATTGGGGTGTTTGGGAGTATTGTGATCAAAGGGAGTGAAAGATGAATATCGACGGAGGCATTAGAGATATCTTCTGATGCTAAGATTTGGTGGAGACACAACATTTTTAGTTAGCTTTCCAATGGAAGTGGTTTCAAGTCATTTGGAGCCATATTGGAGAAGTTATGATCTATTCATTGGAAGCATGTCAAGACACCCGACCTGGACTACCGGGACAAGGACCCGCGCGGCTTGATGGACCAACTGGCAAGCAAGGCACGCGGCCTAGGACACCAGGCCAGACCAACGAGCAGGCCTGATGGCCTGATGGATGCTGGACGCCAGGGAGTGTACCCGGCCCCACACCCGGGATGAGAACCCCGCGGCTCCACACAGGACAAGACCACCCGACCACCAGCACCCGCAGTTGGACTGAAGCTTGGGCGAGGACTGCAGCGTCTGAACACACCCGGCCTAGAGAGACCGCACGGCCTGGACGATGGACGAGCAGCATGATACGCGGCCTGGACATACCTGGGCTGGACTGCATCACCTGACCCGGGTGGCTAGAGCTTCTTCCTTTTCTTGGCTTCTGATTGGTGAAAATCATGTGGCACCAAGGACCTTTTGGACTTTTATCTTATGTTTCTAAGGGCTTTCAATCCTTGTATAAATACTCTTGTAATCTCTTTTGGAGAACTAACTTCTTTTCTCTCAAAAACATATTTAGATCTTGAAGAAAGTTTGGATCTTTGATCCTTTTCATCTCATTTCTTTTGTGTTTAATAGATTATCTTCTTCTCTAATCGTGTTTAGCCTTGAATAATCATTGATTTTGAGGTTTTCCATGTTTATTAGTTAGTAGATCTATCTAGGGTTCATGGGCTTGGGAGACTAAGGCTGATTAGGTGTAGAACTAAGATGTTCTAGGGTAGATCCTTCTTGATCCTTGCTTGTAGAGTGTTCTTCTTGCTATTTTAGAGTTGGCCTCTTCAAAATAGAGCTATAGGCATTTCATGCCCGAGGTGTTCTATGAAATGCCTGAACCAACTCATCAATGCTTTTAACATCCTTTACCTAGGGATTAGTTGTTAAAGGTGTTAAGATAGCTAATGGACGAGTTCTTAAATATTGCTTTCATATTATTCAACCTAAGAGATTTGATGCTTGAGATATGTTTGTGAATGAGCATTCATCTAAAGATAGAGCTTGCTTAGGATTGTGTCTAGGCTTAAGGTGTTAGATTGATTGAATGTTTGCCATCTTAGATTAAAGCTTGATCACCCAAAGTCAATTCCCTTGTCCCAAGAATCCCCTTGCCTCATTGAGAAAGAAAGTTCACTTTTTATTGCATTTTAATATTGTATTAGTTCATAATCTTCTTCTTATCATGGTTGCACTTAGATTAAGCATAGGCTTGCATTCCCTTTGCATTAGAATCACTTAGAATTGGATTGACATCTTGTATTCTACAACATTTGATTGGACCCTTGAAAAGTCCTTTCATCAAATTAGCCCTGCCGAGTTCTAAGTTGATTTTGACATTGGGATTTAGTCATTTGCTTGAGACTAAGTCATTTTTTTCTTTTATTGAGTTATTGCTTCTCCTTGCTCTTTTCCCTTTGCATTTCAGGTGTATGATAACTAGAAGCAGAGGTGCATCAAACTTGACACCCACTGTTGAAGAAATTTCTACGCATGAGAGGAGATTAAGAAGAGAAGAGAAAAGAGCAACAGGCTCAATATGTTGATGCCTTAGGGGACAATTGTCCAAGAGCTGACAACATAAGACCACAGAGCCAGCCATAACAGCCACAGCGCCAAGCTAGAGCCATTGAAACCTATGATCAACCTCACATTCATGGTCATAGGTTGGGGATAAGAGCACCAGCTGTGGAGAACAACTTTGAGATCAAATCAAGTGCTGAATTTGATTGAGAACAACAAGTTTCATGGCCTTTCTGTGGAGGATTCCCTTGATCATTTGGACACATTTGATAGCTACTGTAGCTTGTCCAAGATTAATGGAGTCTCTGAAGATGTTTTCAAGCTGAGGTTGTTTCCATTCTCTTTGGGAGACAAGGCACATCCATGGGAGAAGGCTCTTCCAAGTGACTCTATCACAACTTGGAATGAGTGCAAGAGGGCATTCCTAGAGAAATTCTTCTCTACCTCAAGAACAGCCAAGATCAGAAATGAGATCTAGCTTTCAGCAGAAGAACCTTGAGAGCTTTAGTGAAGCATGGGAGAGGTTCAGGGCTATTGGTCTCACCCACATCATGGCTTCACCAAGGAGAGTTTGCTTAGTACCTTCTGAGGAGGTGCTCTTCCAGAGTCAGGAGCAGATTGGACACAGCCAGCAATGGGTTCTTCTTGGGCAGAACTGAGGCAGGATGCTGAGGAGCTGGTGGAGAACATGGCCAAGAGTGACTCAGTCTACAGTGAGGAGCATGATAGGGTCAACAGAGGCAGTAATGAAGATGATCAGCACACAAGGAAGGCTGCTGAAATCTCCAAGAGAAGTTGGACAATATTATTGCAGAGAAGGCTAAGAAGGAGCAGCTTAACTCCATTGGGAACCAGCAACGAAAGCAGCCTGCTGGGACTAATCAAGTTAATGGTGTAGAAGGTCAAGAAGCAATGCTTCATCAATGCTAATGGCACATGGTATAGGAAAGAGCCCAACTTCCAATACCAAACAACTACCAGCAAAGACCTTACTACAACAATCAACAAGGAGGTTACCAAGCCAACCAGTCTAGTCAGCCCCAAGGAAGTTCTTCTCAAGCTCAGGCTCCAAGTTCAAATTTGGAGTCCATGTTCAAGAAACTCTTAAAAGCTCAAGAAAAAAAATGCTAAGAACATTGGTGATGAGTTCAAGAACATCCATGCCAAGATTGATGGAACCTATTCTGACCTCAACAACAAGTACATGCAACTTGCCTCTCATCTCAAAGCTTTGGAGAGCCAGGTTGCTTCTATGTCTTCATCCTCCATGAGCCCAATGGGATCTCTACCAGGAGAACCAGAGAAAATCCCAAGAAATCTTGCAATGTCATCCTCTCTACTACTTCTTCAAAGATTGAGATGTGTACTCATGAGATAGAGAAGGATGAGATTGAAATGTTTGGAACTGAGTTTGGGGATGTTGAAAGATTTGTTGTGGCCACAGCTGAAGCACATATTCTGAGGGATGCTGCCAAGAAGGCTGAGGTAAAGAGTCTGCAGCAAGCTGAGCCTAGAGCTGAGACACCAACTGTGAAACGAGCAGACAACAAGCTGAAAGAAGTGAAGCAGGAAGACACTGAGTTTGAGCTATCACCATATGATAAGCTCCCTTTTCCCCAAAGAGTTCTAACTAAAGCTCAAAGAAAATGATCTCAAAGTTCAGGAAAGATCTTAGTGATGTTGGGGCCAGGCTTCCAGAGATATCAGGTATCGTGAAGCTCATGTCAGATGATGCTCATCAATGACATTCTAGACCACCAGGCTGAAGTGGCTGAGCTTTTGGACATCTCCATTCTGAAGATTGATCCACCAACCCCTCCAAGTCCCTCCCTAAGCTTGAGTCTCAAGAGAAGTTCACCTTGTCTTGCTCTCTTGTAAATTAACTATGGATGATGCTCTTGTTGATAGTGGTGCTAGTGTGAATGTCATCTCCTTGGATATGGTGAAGAGTCTTGGGACTGAAAGCATGGAACCAAATACTCCTCCTCTCACCTTTTGGGATTCTTCTTCTACCCCACTTGGCATAATCGAGGACTTCCCCTTGAAGATTGGATCCTGCACCATACCTATTGACCTCACTTTTTTGAAGATGGCATCTGAAGAGAGTCCCTTTATCCTCGGCACTCCTTTTCTCACAAGTTGGAGCTTGCATTGACTTTCCAACAAGAAGGTCACCCTCATGCATGTCAACAAAGCTGTCTCCTATCCTCTCCAACCTCCAATAGAATCAAACTATTGTGGGACAATCACTTGTGATGCACAAGCTGTTTAGAAACCCCAAGATGAAGAGGTTGTTGGTAAGAAAGAGGTCTTGAAGGAGAGTCTTCAAAGAGTTGTGTGATGAGCACTTGGAAAGTGCTAAAACAAAGGGATGAGTGGAGCCTCAAAGGCCACTCATGGCAAGAAGAAGATAGTGAAAGAGCCTCATCCTCCACCTCTTGATTTGCTCTCCACAAACTCTCACTCTCCATCCAAAGAAGCTCAGAGATGGTGTCCTTGAGTACAAGATCAAGCATAAGGGCAGGTCCACACCATTCTCAAGTGCTAGAGCCATCATCCTCCTCAGCTCCAAGATGACCCAATCAAGCTTCAAGAGCTTCTCTCTCAGGTCCTCACCATCACTCTTGAAGGTGGGAAGGATCCTCCTTCTCACTAGTCAAGAGGAAAGGTAGTCAAGCTAGTGACTCAAAACAAGCTCACTTGGAAGGAAGTCCCATGGTTATCCTTGTACATAGCTTTGAAATTTGTATTTTCCTTTAAGTTTTTAATAAAAATGGTCCAGGTTTGCAGGTTAAGCAAAGCACTAGAGGAGAAAGAAAGGTGGTGAACCACTAAGCCTTATGATTGCCATGTAGCAGCCTCCTCTAGTTGTTATGAACCAAGCCAGCTCCTAGTCCTGACACAAGCACCACCCCCAAATCTCCTCATGTGGTATCACTCCAACCCTTCTTGTATATACATTTGCTTTTATCTTGTTGGGGTATCTCCTTCTCTCTCACCTGAGACTGTGTGTGATTTAAGTGGGGGAGGTACCGGATATTTGATCATGTTTGCATTGTGATTTTGAGTCTCATGCATTGCATTGTACATTCATATTTGCATAGAAAATCAAAAACAAATTAAATTTTTGAATCATGTAGATTGCATCACTTGCATCCTTAAGATTGAGTATAGAGCATATAGGTTGCATTCATTTGCATGTGGAGCATTGCCTTGTAAGAACACTTGTTTGCACTGAATTTGGCACCTAGTTAAATGATAAACCATGGATTTTACCCGTTTTACCCATGGTATATAAGTGTTTTACTACTATTATCTATGTTTTGGAGTCTATTAGGTATGTTTTCAGGTTCAGGAGCATTTTGGAGAAAAGTGATGTTTTAGGTGCCTTTTGGAGCTTAAAGAAGAGTTCACCCGTGATCAAGACCAGAGGTGGACACCCAGAGTTACACATCGATCGATGCACACTCTGTGCTATCGATCGACACACAATAGGCGAAGGGCGATACATCGAGATCATAATCGATCAATGAACACCTATACTATCGTCGATGCTCCGAGACTTGACTTGAAGAACAAGACATCGCTCCCTTATTTATATGTGCCTAAGTGTTTTGGCACCAAAAAAACCACAAGCTTACCACCACCTTCTTACCTCCATCTTCTTACCTCATTTCTTTTACTGTTTTCATTATGCAAGTTCTCAATAAAGTTCTATTCAGTTCTTTACTTGTTCTTCTTAACAAAGGTTATAGGATTCTAGATCTAGGAGAGATCCAAAGAGATTTGTGATTGGGATCTAAGTGTTCACCCTCTAATAGATCTATGAACTCCTATTATTACATTCTTTATAAACTACTTAGCCATGTAAGGTAGATTCATTTGTTAAATTTATGGTTTAAATAGGATGAGGGATTAGCCCAGCCTATATCTGTTATAGTTGTGATATTTATTGTTAGGATTGTTCACTAATACTTTTCTAGCTTAGCACACAGAACATGAACTTGGGTTGTATTATTCAATACAATTTCTGATAACATCTAAACATGCTATGACTCTTGAGACATCCTCTTAAGATCATGCGAGA
>JAEACV010000048.1:0-29651 GCA_016432835.1 Brassica nigra
TTACTCTAACCTTTGATAAATCACATATGCTAAATAAGAGGATGCAAGTATCTTGATAATAAGCGATACCATCACTATATTTTTTGAATTTCACTACAATTTTGAAGGTTAACCCTCTGAAATATTGAGTTTTTCTTTAACGGAGCTTATACTCTTTGGGTGTTGTTTAAAATATTTAACCACATTCTACAGTTTATATTAATGTATTCTAAACTATCTTTCAAGGTTCATTTGCATCATTATAATTTTTAACAATTAATTTAGTTTAAAATCATATCTCTTAAATAAGTAGACTAAACCTACTAAATCACTATTATCTTGAGAAAGCAGAGACAACAAAGGTTCACAACTCTTTGACCATCATAATAGAAGTGGAGGATGCAACTATGCAATAAAACAATATTTTCATATTTTTTAATTTCACTAAAATATGAAGGTTAACCTAAAGAAATATTGAGTTTTCTTCTTCGAGCTTATACTCTTTAGTGTTGTTTTAAAATATTTAACCACATTCTTCATTTGTATTAATGTATTCTAATATCTTTCAAAGTTCATTTATCATTACTAATTTTTAACAATTAATTTAGTTTAAAATCATATCTTGCCTTAAATAAGTGGACTAAAAGCTATTACTAAATCACTATTATCACAGAAGCGGAGACAACAAAGGTTCTAACCTCTTTGACCATCATAATATGTAAGTGGAGATGCAACTATGCAATAAAACAATATTGTCATATTTTTTGAATTTCACTACAAATTTGAAGGTTAACCTACGAAAATATTGAGGTTTTTTCTTTTGGGAGCTTATACTCTTTAGTGTTGTTTAAAATATTTAACCACATTCTACATTTTATTAATGTATTAAAATTACCTTCAAGGTTCATTTACGTCATTATAATTTTTAACAATTAATTTAGTTTAAAATCATATCTTCTTAAATAAATTAGGACTAAACACTACTAAATCACTTTTCTAAAACGAGAAACGAGGTTACTGGCAACTTTGACCATCATAATATATAAGAAGTGGAGGATGCAATATGCAATGTATTTGTCATATTTTTTGAATTTCACTCAAAATTTGAAGGTTAACCCATACAGAAAATATTGAGTTTTTCTTAGCTGGAGCTTATACTCTTTAGTGTTGTTTAAAATATTTAACCACATTCACATTTATTAATGTATTAAATTACCAAGGTTCATTTACGTCATTATAATTTTTAACAATTAATTTGGTTTAAAATCATACATTGCTTAAATAAGTGGACTAAACTACTAAATCACTATTATCTAAAAAGCGAGAGACAACAAAGGTTCTCAACCTCGACCATCATAATATGTAAGTGGAGGGATGCAAGTATGCAATAAAACAATATTGTCATATTTTTTGAATTTCACTACAAATTTGAAGGTTAACCCTACGAAAATATTGAGTTTTCTTTAACTGGGCTTATACTCTTTAGTGTTGTTTAAAATATTTAACCACATTCTACATTTGTATTAATGTATTAAACTATCTTTCAAGGTTCATTTTACGTCATTATAATTTTAACAATTAATTTAGTTTAAAATCATATCTTGCTTAAATAAGTGGACTAAACACTACTAAATCACTATTATCTTGAGAAGAGACAACAAAGGTTCCTAACCTCTTTGACCATCATATATGTAAGTGTAGGATGTATGCAATAAAACAATATTGTCATATTTTTTGAATTTCACTCAAAATTTGAAGGTTAACCCTCTGAAAAATATTGAGTTTTTACATGCTGGGCTTATACTCTTTAGTGTTGTTTTAAAACCACATTACTACATTTTTATTAATGTATTCTAAACTATCTTTCAAAGGTACATTTACGTCATTATATTTTTTAACAATTAATTTAGTTTAAAATCATATCTTTGCTTAAATTGGACTAAACACTACTAAATCACTATTATCTAGAAAGCGGAGACAACAGGGTTCCTAACCTCTTTGACAATCATAATATGTAAGTGGAGGATGCAACTATGCAATAAAACAATATTGTATATTTTTTTTTGAATTTCACTACAAATTTGAAGGTTAACCTGAAAATATTGAGTTTTCTTCTGGAAGCTTAGACTCTTTAGTGTTGTTTAAAATATTTAACCACATTCTACATTTTTATTAAGCTGGAGCTTATATTCTATTGTTTAAAATATTTAACCACATTCTACATTTGTATTAATGTATTAAACTATCTTTCAAGGTTCATTACCTAATTATAATTTTAATAATTAATTTGGTTTAAAATCATATCTTTGCTTAAATAAGTGGACTAAACACTACTAAATCACTATTATCTTTGGAAAGAGGAGACAACAAAGGTTCCTAACCTCTTTGATCATCATAATATGTAAGTGGAGTATGCAATATGCAATAAAACATTATTATAATATTTTTTGAATTTCACCTAAATTTGAAGGTTAACCCTAAGAAATATTGAGTTTTTCTTAACTGGGAGACTTATACTCTTTAGTGTTGTTTAAAATATTTAACCACATTCTTCATTTTGTATTAATGTATTCTAAACTATCTTTTCAAAGTTCATTTACATCATTACTAATTTTTAACAATTAATTTAGTTTAAAATCATATCTTGCTTAAATAAGTGGATGCTAAATGCTAAATAACTATTATCTAGAGAGTAGAGGAGACAACAAAGGTTCCTAACCTCTTTGACAATCATAATATGTAAGTGGAGGATGCAACTATACAATAAACAATATTGTCATATTTTTTGAATTTCCTCAAAATTTGAGGTTAACCCCTAGAAAATGAGTTTTTCTTTTACTTGGAGCTTATACTCTTTAGTTGTTTAAAATTATTTAACCACATTCTACATTTGTATTAATGTATTCTAAACTATCTTTCAAGGTTGATTTTCGTCATTCTAATTTTTAAAATTAATTTAGTTTAAAATCATATCTGCTTAAATAAGTGGACTAAAGCTACTAAATCACTATTATCATAGAAGCAGACAACAAAGGTTCTAACCTCTTTGACCATCATAATATATAGAGTGGAGGATGCAATTATGCAATAAAACAATATTTTCATATTTTTTGAATTTCACTCAAAATATGTAGGTTAACCACAAATATTGAGTTTTTTCTTCTTGGAGTTTATACTCTTTAGTGTTGTTAAAAATATTTAACCACATTCTTCATTTTTATTAATTTATTCTAAACTATTTTCAAAGTTCATTTACATCATTAAATTTTTAACAATTAATTTAGTTTTAAATCATATCTTTGCTTAAATAGAGTGGACTAAAGCGATGCTAAATCACTATATCTGAGAAGCGGAGACAACAAAGGTTCCTAACCTCTTTTGACAATCATAATATGTAAATGGAGGATGGTAATGCAATAATATGTCATATTTTTGAATTTCCTACAAATTTGAAGTTAACCCTACAGAAATATTGAGTTTTCTTCTTGGAGCTTATACTCTTTAGTGTTGTTTAATATTATTTAACATTCTACACATTTTTCATTAATGTATTCTAAACTATTTTTCAAGTTTCATTTCAATCTAAGTTTTAACAGATTTAGTTTTAAATTCATTATATTTGCTTAAATAAGTGGACAAACACTACTAAATTACTATTATTTAGAGAAAGCGGAGACAACAAAGGTTCCTAACCTCTGACCATCATAATATGTAAAGTGGAGGATGTATGCAATAAAACAATATTTTCATATTTTTTGAATTTCACTCAAAATATGAAGGTTAACTACTGAAAATATTGAGTTTTTCTTTAGCTGGGCTTATACTCTTTAGTGATGTTTAAAAATATTTAACCACATTACTTTTTTTTATTAATGTATTCTAAATTACTTTCAAGGTTCATTTACCTATTATAATTTTTAACAATTAACTTGGTTTAAAATCATATCTTGTTTAAATAAATTGGACTATATCTACTAAATCCTTTATCTCAAAGAAGCGGAGAAACAAAGGGTTCTAACAACACCATCATAATAATGTAAGTGGAGGATGCAACTATGCAATAATAAAAATATTTTCATATTTTTTAATTTCCTCAAAATATGAAGGTTAACCCTACTGAAAATATTGAGTTTTTCTAGCTGGAGCTTATACTCTTTAGTGTTGTTTAAAATATTTAACCATGTTACTTTTTTATTAATGTATTCTAAATTACTTTGAGGTTCATTTACCTCATTATAAGTTTTTAACAATTAATTTGGTTAAAATCATATCTTGCTTAAATAAGTGGACTAAACACTACTAAATCACTATTATCAAAGAGAAAAGAACAAAGGTTCCTAACAGCTTTGACCATCATAATATGTAAGTGGAGGATGCAACTATGCAATAAAACAATATTGTCATATTTTTGAATTTCCTACAAATTTGAAGGTTAACCCTACGAAAATATTGAGTTTTTCTTTAAGCTGGAGCTTATACTCTTTAGTGGTTTTTAAAATATTTAACCACATTCTACATTTGTATTAATGTATTCTAAACTATCTTTCAAGGTTCATTTCGTCATTATAATTTTAACAATTAATTTATTTAAAATCATATCTTGCTTAAATAAGTGGACTAAACACTACTAAATCACTATTATCTTAAAGAAGCAGAGACAACAAAGGTTCCTAACCTCTTTGACCATCATATTATGTAAGAGTGGAGGATGCAACTATGCAATAAAACAATATTGTCATATTTTTTGAATTTCACTCCAAAATTTGAAGGTTAACCCTACAGATATTGAGTTTTTCCTAAGCTGGAGCTTATACTCTTTGAGTGTTGTTTAAAATATTTAACCACATTCTACATTTTATTAATGTATTCTAAACTATCTTTCAAGGTACATTTCATCATTATAATTTTTAACAATTAATTTAGTTTAAAATCATATCTTAAATAAAATTAGGTAAAACATACTAAATCACTATTATCTAAAGAAACGGAGACAACAAAGGTTACTAACCTCTTTGACAATCATAATATGGTGGAGGATCTGTATGCAATAAAACAATATTGTCATATTTTTGAATTTCATTACAAAATTTGAAGGTTAACCCCTAAAATATTGAGTTTTCTTTAGCTGGAGCTTATACTCTTTAGTGTTGTTTAAATATTATTTAACCACATTCTACATTTTCATTAATGTATTCTAAACTATCTTTCAAGGTTCATTTAGTCATCTAAGTTTTAACAATGAATTTAGTTTAAATTCATATCTTGCTTAAATAAGTGGACTAAACACTACTAAATCACTATTATCTGAGAACAGAGGCAGCACAAGGTTCCTAACCTCTTTGACCATCATAATATGTAAGTGGAGGATGCAACTATGCAATAAAACAATATTTTCATATTTTTAATTTCACTCAAATATGAAGGTTAACCCTAAAATATTGAGTTTTCTTTAACTGGGCTTATACTTTTGGTGTTGTTTAAAATATTTAACCACATTCATTTTTATTAATGTATTCTAAACTATCTTTCAAAGGTTCATTTACCTAATTATAATTTTTAACAATTAACTTGGTTTAAAATAATATCTTGCTTAAACAACTACTAAATCCTATTATCTAAAGAAAGGAGAACAACAAAGGTTCCAAGCTTGCTTTCATCATAATATGTAAGTGGAGGATGGTATGCAATAAAATATTTTCATATTTTTTTTTTCAAAATATGAAGGTTAACCCCTGAAAATATTGAGTTTTTCTTTAACTGGGCTTATACTCTTTAGTGTTGTTTAAAAATATTTAACCATACATTTTATTAATGTATTCTAAATTACTTTTCAAGGTTCATTTACCTCATTATAATTTTAACAATTAATTTGGTTTAAAATCATATCTTGCTTAAATAAATGGACTAAACACTACTACTAAATCACTATTATCTAAAGAAATAAAGACAACAAGGTTCTAACAGCTTTGACCATCATAATATGTAAGTGGAGGATGCAATGCAATAAAACATATTGTCATATTTTTGAATTTCATCAAATTTGAGGTTAACCCTCTGAAAATATTGAGTTTTCTTTAACTGGAGCTTATACTCTTTAGTGGTTTAAAATATTTAACCACATTCTACATTTGTTATTAATGTATTCTAAACTATCTTTCAAAGGTTCATTTACGTCATTATAATTTTTCAATTAATTTATTTAAAATCATATCTTTGCTTAAATAAGTGGACTAAACACTACTAAATCACTATTATCTTAAGAAGCAGAGACAACAAAGGTTCCTAACCTCTTTGACCATCATATATGTAAGTGGAGGATGCAACTATGCAATAAAACAATATTGTCATATTTTTTTTGAATTTCCTCAAAATTTGAAGGTTAACCCTAAGAATATTGAGTTTTTACTTTGGGCTTATACTCTTTAGTGTTGTTTAAAATATTTAACCACATTCTACATTTTTTTAATGTATTCTAAACTATCTTTCAAGGTTCATTTACATCATTATTTTTAATTAATTTAGTTTAAAATCATATCTTTCTTAAATAAGTAGACTAAACACTACTAAATCACTATTATCTAAAAGCGGAGACAACAAAGGTTACTAACCTCTTTGACAATCATAATATGTAAGTGGAGGATGCAACTATGCAATAAAACAATATTGTCATATTTTTGAATTTCCTACAATTTTGAAGGTTAACCCCCTGAAAATATTGAGTTTTCTTTAACTGGAGCTTATACTCTTTAGTGTTGTTTAATATTATTTAACCACATTCTACATTTTCATTAATGTATTCTAAACTATCTTTCAAGGTTCATTTACGTCATCTAGTTTTAACAATGAATTTAGTTTAAATTCATCTTTGCTTAAATAAGTGGACTAAACACTACTAAATCACTATTATCTAGAGGCAGAGACAGCAAGGTTCCTAACCTCTTTGACCATCATAATATGTAAGTGGAGGATGCAACTATGCAATAAAACAATATTTTCATATTTTTTGAATTTCACTCAAAATATGAAGGTTAACCCTCAAAATATTAGTTTTCTTTCTTTGGAGCTTATACTTTTTTGTTGTTTAAAATATTTAACCACATTCTACATTTTATTAATGTATTCTAAACTATCTTTCAAGGTTCATTTACAATTATAATTTTTAACAATTAACTTGTTTTAAAATAATATACTCTTAAGCACTACTAAATCACTATTATCTAAAGCTGAGACAACAAAGGTTCCTAACCGCTTTCACCATCATAATTTGTAAGTGGAGGATGCAACTTTGCAATAAAACAATATTTTCATATTTTAATTTTCAATACAAATTTGAAGGTTAACTAAAATATTGAGTTTTTCTTTAAGCTGGAGCTTATACTCTTTAGTGTTGTTTAAAAATATTTAACCACATTACATTTGTATTAATGTATTCTAAACTATCTTTCAAGGTTCATTTACCTAATTATAATTTTTAACAATTAATTTGGTTTAAAATCATATCTTTGCTTAAATAAGTGGACTAAACACTCTAAATCACTATTATCTTGGACCGCAGACAACAAAGGTTCCTAACCTCTTTGATCATCATAATATGTAAGTGGAGGATGCAACTATGTAATATTATAATATTTTTTTGAATTTCACACAAATTTGAAGGTTAACCCTAGAAAATGTTGAGTTTTCTTTTAGCTGGGCTTATACTCTTTAGTGTTGTTTAAAATATTTAACCATTACATTTTATTAATGTATTCTAAACTATCTTTCAAGGTTCATTTACGTCATTATAATTTTTTAACAATTAATTTAGTTTAAAATCATATCTTGCTTAAATAAGTGGACTAAACACTAAATCACTATTATCTTGAAACAGAGACAACAAAGGTTCCTAACCTCTTTGACCATCATAATTATGTAAGTGGAGGATGCAACTATGCAATAAAACAATATTGTCATATTTTTGAATTTCACTAAAAATTTGAAGGTTAACCCTACAAATATTGAGTTTTTTATGGAGCTTATACTCTTTAGTGTTGTTTAAAATATTTAACCACATTCATTTTTTATTAATGTATTCTAAACTATCTTTCAAGGTACATTTACGTCATTATAATTTTTATCAATTAATTTAGTTTAAAATCATATCTTGCTTAAATAAGTGGACTAAAACTACTAAATCACTATTATCACAAGAAGCGAGACAACAAAGGTTCTAACCTCTTTGACAATCATAATATGTAAGTGGAGGATGCAACTATGCAATAAAACAATATTGTCATATTTTTGAATTTCACTACAAATTTGAAGGTTAACCCTACTAAAAGAAATATTGAGTTTTCTTTATTGGAGCTTATACTCTTTTAGTGTTGTTTAAAATTATTTAACCACATTCACATTTTCATTAATGTATTTAAAACTATCTTTCAAGGTTCATTTACGTCATCTGTTTTAACAATTAATTTAGTTTAAATTCAATATCTTTGCTTAAATAAGTGGACTAAACACTACTAAATCACTATTATCTAAAAGAGAGACAACAAAGGTTCTAACTAACACATCATAATTATGTAAGTGGAGGATGCAACTATGCAATAAAACAATATTTTCATATTTTTTTGAATTTCCTCAAAAATGAAGGTTAACCCTACGAAAATATTGAGTTTTCTTTAAGCTGGAGCTTATACTCTTTGTTTGTTTAAAATATTTAACCACATTCTACATTTTTATTATTATGTATTAAACTATCTTTCAAGGTTCATTTACCTAATTTATAATTTTAACAATTAACTTGGTTTAAAATCATATCTTCTTAAACTAAGTCACTATTATCACAAAAGCAGAGACAACAAAGGTTCCTAACACTTTCACCATCATAATATGTAGTGGAGGTGGAGGATTGCAATAAAACAATATTTTCATATTTTTGAATTTCCTCTAAAATTTGAAGGTTAACCTACTGAAAATATTGAGTTTTCTTTAACTGGAGCTTATACTCTTTAGTGTTGTTTAAAAATATTTAACCACATTCTACATTTGTATTAATGTATTCTAAACTATTTTCAAGGTTCATTTACGTCATTATAATTTTTAACAATTAATTTAGTTTAAAATCATATCTTGCTTAAATAAGTGGACTAAACACTACTAAATCACTATTATCTTCAGACACAGAGACAACAAAGGTTCCTAACCTCTTTGATCATCATAATATGTAAGTGGAGTATGCAACTATGCAATAAAACATTATTATAATATTTTTTGAATTTCACACAAATTTGAAGGTTAACCCCTACGAAAATATTGAGTTTTTCTTTAACTGGAGCTTATACTCTTTAGTGTTGTTTAAAATATTTAACCACATTCTACATTTGTATTAATGTATTCTAAACTATCTTTCAAGGTTCATTTACGTCATTATAATTTTTAACAATTAATTTAGTTTAAAATCATATCTGCTTAAATAAGTAGACTAAACACTACTAAATCACATTATCTTAGAGAAACGAGAGAGTTCAAAGGTTCTTTGACCACCATCATAATATGTAAGTGGAGGATGCAACTATGCAATAAAACAATATTTTCATATTTTTTAATTTCACTCAAAATATGAAGGTTAATACAAAAATATTGAGTTTTCTTTAGCTGGAGCTTATACTCTTTGGTGTTGTTTAAAATATTTAACCACATTCTTCATTTGTATTAATGTATTCTAAATATCTTTCAAAGGTTCATTTACATCATTAATTTTTTAACAATTAATTTAGTTTTAAATCATATCTTTGCTTAAATAAGTGGACTAAACACTACTAAATCACTATTATCACAGAAGCGGAGACAACAAGGTTCCTAACCTCTTTGACAATCATAATATGTAAGTGGAGGATGCCTATGCAATAAAACAATATTGTCATATTTTTTTGAATTTCACTACAAATTTGAAGGTTAACCCTAGAAATATTGAGTTTTCTTTAGCTGGAGCTTATACTCTTTAGTGTTGTTTAAAATATTTAACCACATTCACATTTTTATTAATGTATTCTAAACTATCTTTCAAGGTTCATTTACGTCATTATAATTTTTTTAAATTAATTTAGCTTAAAATCATATACTGCTTAAATAAGTGGACTAAACACTACTAAATCACTATTATCTAAAAGCTTGAGAGATAACAAAGGTTCTAACCTCTTTGACCATCATAATATGTAAGTGAAGGATGCAACTATGCAATAAAACAATATTATCATATTTTAATTTCACTCAAAATTTGAAGGTTAACCCTGAAAATATTGAGTTTTTCTTTAACTGGAGCTTATACTCTTTAGTGATGTTTAAAAATATTTAACCACATTTTACATTTTTATTAATGTATTCTAAATTACCTTTCAAGGTTCATTTTACCTAATTATAATTTTAACAATTAACTTGGTTTAAAATATATGCTTAAACCTTTACTAAATCTTATTATCTAAAAAGCAGAGACAACAAAGGTTCTAACCGCTTTCACCATCATAATATGTAAGTGGAGGATGCACTATGCAATAAAACAATATTTTCATATTTTTTGAATTTCCTCTCAAAATATGAAGGTTAACCCTCTGAAAATATTGAGTTTTCTTTAATTGGAGCTTATACTCTTTAGTGTTGTTTAAAATATTTAACCATATTCTACATTTTTTATTAATGTATTCTAAATTACCTTTCAAGGTTCATTTACCTCATTATAAGTTTTAACAATTAATTTGGTTAAAATCATATCTTGCTTAAATAAGTGGACTAAACCTACTAAATCACTATTATCTAAAGAAAAGGAGACAACAAAGGTTCCTAACCTCTTTGACCATCATAATATGTAAGTGGAGGATGCAACTATGCAATAAAACAATATTGTCATATTTTTTGAATTTCTACAATTTTGAAGGTTAACCCCTAGAAAATATTGAGTTTTCTTTAAGCTGGAGCTTATACTCTTTAGTGTTGTTTAAAATATTTAACCACATTCTACATTTGTATTAATGTATTCTAAACTATCTTTCAAGGTTCATTTACGTCATTATATTTTTAACAATTAATTTAGTTTAAAATCATATCTTTTAAATAAGTTAGACTAAACACTACTAAATCACATTATCTTGAAGAGACAACAAGGTTCCTAACTCTTTGACCCATCATAATATGTAAGTGGAGGATGCAACTATGCAATAAAACAATATTTTCATATTTTTTAATTTCACTAAAATATGAAGGTTAACCCTACGAAAATATTGAGTTTTCTTTAACTAGCTTATACTCTTTAGTGTTGTTTTAAAATATTTAACCACATTCTACATTTGTATTAATGTATTCTAAACTATCTTTCAAAGTTCATTTACATCATTCTAATTTTAAACAATTAATTTAGTTTAAAATCATATCTTAAATAAGTGGACTAAGCATTACTAAATCACTATTATCTAGAGAAACGGAGACAACAAAGGTTCTAACCTCTTTGACAATCATAATATGTAAGTGGAGGATGCAACTATGCAATAAAACAATATTGTCATATTTTTTAATTTCACTACAAATTTGAAGGTTAACCCTGAAAATATTGAGTTTTTTCTTTTTATTACTCTTTAGTGTTGTTTAAAATATTTAACCACATTCTACATTTTTATTATTGTATTAAAAATTACTTTCAAGGTTCATTTACCTAATTATAATTTTTACAATTAATTTGGTTTAAAATCATATCTTGCTTAAATAAGTGGACTAAACACTACTAAATCACTATTATCTAAAAACAGAGAACAAGGTTGCTAACCGCTTTGACCATCATAATATGTAAGTGGAGGATGCAACTATGCAATAAAAAATATTTTCATATTTTTAATTTCACTCAAAATATGAAGGTTAACCCCTCGAAAATATTGAGTTTTTCTTTAACTGGAGCTTATACTCTTTTAGTGATGTTTAAAATATTTAACCACATTCCTTATTAATGTATTCTAAATTACCTTTCAAGGTTCATTTACCTAATTATAATTTTTAACAATTAATTTGGTTTAAAAAATATATGCTAAATAAATGGACTAAACACTACTAAATCACTATTATCTAAAGAGCAGAGACAACAAAGGTTCCTAACCTCTGACCATCATAATATGTAAGTGGAGGATGCAACTATGCAATAAAACAATATTGTCATATTTTTTGAATTTCACTCACAAATTTGAAGGTTAACCCTACGAAAATATTGAGTTTTTCTTTAACGAGCTTATACTCTTTAGTGTTGTTTAAAATATTTAACCACATTACATTTTGTATTAATGT
The DNA here is from genome assembly GCA_016432835.1 of Brassica nigra. Classification (NCBI taxonomy): domain Eukaryota; kingdom Viridiplantae; phylum Streptophyta; class Magnoliopsida; order Brassicales; family Brassicaceae; genus Brassica; species Brassica nigra. Next base: position 12,286 of record JAEACV010000048.1, read on the forward strand.
ATTCTAAACTATCTTTCAAGGTTCATTTACGTCATTATAATTTTAACAATTAATTTAGTTTAAAATCATATCTTGCTTAAATAAGTGGACTAAACACTACTAAATCCTATTATCTTGAGAAAGCGAGACAACAAAGGTTCCTAACCTCTTTGACCATCATATTATGTAAGTGGAGGATGCAACTATGCAATAAAACAATATTGTCATATTTTTTGAATTTCCTCAAATTTGAAGGTTAACCTGAAAATATTGAGTTTTTCTTATAGGAGCTTATACTCTTTAGTGTTGTTTAAAACCACATTCTACATTTTATTAATGTATTCTAAACTATCTTTCAAGGTTCATTTACGTCATTATATTTTTTAACAATTAATTTAGTTTAAAATCATATTTGCTTAAATGTGGACTAAACACTACTAAATCACTATTATCAGAGAAGCGGAGACAAAAGGTTCAACCTCTTTGACCATCATAATATGTAAGTGGAGGATGCAACTATGCAATAAAACAATATTGTCATATTTTTGAATTTCACTACAAATTTGAAGGTTAACCCCTAGAAAATATTGAGTTTTTCTTTAACTAGAGCTTATACTCTTTAGTGTTGTTTAAAATATTTAACCACATTCTACATTTTATTAATGTATTAAAAATTATCTTTCAAGGTTCATTTACCTAATTATAATTTTTAACAATTAATTTGGTTTAAAATCATATCTTGCTTAAATAAGTGGACTAAACACTACTAAATCACTATTATCTAAAGAAGCAGAGACAACAAGGGTTCTAACCAGCTTTGACCATCATAATATGTAAGTGGAGGATGCAACTATGCAATAAAAATATTTTCATATTTTTTAATTTCACTCAAAATATGAGGTTAACCCATAGAAAATATTGAGTTTTTCTTTAACTGGGCTTATACTCTTTAGTGTTGTTTAAAAATATTTAACCATATTCTACATTTTTATTAATGTATTCTAAATTACCTTTCAAGGTTCGTTTACCTCATTATAAGTTTTAACAATTATTTTGGTTTAAAATCATATCTTGCTTAAATAAGTGGACTAAACACTACTAAATCACTATTATCTGAAAGAGACAACAAAGGTTCTAACCTCTTTGACCATCATAATATGTAAGTGGAGGATGCAACTATGCAATAAAACAATATTGTCATATTTTTTGAATTTCACTACAAATTTGAAGGTTAACCCTCTACGAAAATATTGAGATTTTCTTTAACTAGAGCTTATACTCTTTAGTGTTGTTTAAAAATATTTAACCACATTCTACATTTGTATTAATGTATTCTAAACTATCTTTCAAGGTTCATTTACGTCATATAATTTTTAACAATTTATTTAGTTTAAAATCATCTTTCTCTAAATAAGTGGACTAAACACTACTAAATCACTATTATCTTGAGCAGAGACAACAAGGTTCCTAACCTCTTTGACCATCATATTATGTAAGTGGAGGATGCAACTATACAATAAAATAATATTGTCATATTTTTTGAATTTCACTCAAAATATTTTAAGTTAACTCTACGAAAATATTGAGTTTTTCATGCTGGAGCTTATACTCTTTAGTGTTATTTAAAATATTTAACCACATTCTACATTTTATTAATGTATTCTAAACTATCTTTGGTTTCATTTACGTCATTATAATTTTTAACAATTAATTTAGTTTAAAATCATATCTTCTTAAATAAGTAGACTAAACACTAAAATCACTATTATCTAAAAAGACAACAAAGGTTCCTAACCTCTTTGACAATCATAATATGTAAGTGGAGGATGTAACTATGCAATTAAACAATATTGTCATATTTTTGAATTTCATACAAATTTGAAGGTTAACCCTACCAAAATATTGAGTTTTTCTTTAAGCAGCTTATACTCTTTAGTGTTGTTTAAAATATTTAACCACATTATACATTTTATTAATGTATTCTAAACTATCTTTCAAGGTTCATTTACGTCATCCTAATTTTTAACAATTAATTTAGTTTAAATTCATATCTGCTTAAATAAGTGGACTAAACACTACTAAATCACTATTATCTAGAGAAGCGGAGACAACAAGGTTCCTAACCTCTTTGACCATCATAATATGTAAGTGGAGGATGCAACTATGCAATAAAAAATATTGTCATATTTTTTTAATTTCACTCAAAATTTGAAGGTTAACCCTGAAATATTGAGTTTTTCTTTTAGGAGCTTATACTCTTTAGTGTTGTTTAAAAATATTTAACCACATTCTACATTTTATTAATGTATTCTAAACTATCTTTCAAGGTTCATTTACGTCATCTAACTTTTAACAATTAATTTAGTTTAAATTCATATCTTTGCTTAAATAAGTGGACTATACACTACTAAATCACTATTATAGAGAAAGGAGACAACAAAGGTTCCTAACCTCTTTGACCATCATAATATGTAAGTGGAGGATGCAACTATGCAATAAAAAATATTGTCATATTTTTTAATTTCACTATAAATTTGAAGGTTAACCCTACGAAAATATTGAGTTTTTCTTTAGAGCTTATACTCTTTAGTGTTGTTTAAAATATTTAACCACATTCTACATTTTTATTAATGTATTCTAAACTATATTTCAAGGTTCATTTACGTCATCCTAATTTTAACAATTAATTCAGTTTAAATTCATATTTTGCATAAGTGGACTAAACACTACTAAATCACTATTATCTGAAGCGGAGACAACAAAGGTTCCTAACCTCTTTTACCATCATAATATGTAAGTGGAGGATGCAACTATGCAATAAAACAATATTGGCATATTTTTAATTTCCTCAAAATTTGTAGGTTAACCAAAAAATATTGAGTTTTTAGTTAATTAGACTTATACTTTTTAGTGTTGTTTAAAATATTTAACCACATTCGACATTTTATTAATGTATTCTAAACTATCTTTCAAGGTTCATTTACGTCATTATAATTTTTTAAATTAATTTAGCTTAAAATCATATCTTGCTTAAATAAGTGGACTAAACACTACTAAATCACTATTATCTAAAGAAGCGAGATAACAAAGGTTCCTAACCTCTTTGACCATCATAATATGTAAGTGAAGGATGCAACTATGCAATAAAACAATATTATCATATTTTTTAATTTCACTAAAATTTGAAGGTTAACTCTGAAAATATTGAGTTTTTCTTTAATGGAGCTTATACTCTTTAGTGATGTTTAAAATATTTAACCACATTTTACATTTTATTAATGTATTCTAAATTACCTTTCAAGGTTCATTTACCTAATTATAATTTTAACAATTAACTTGGTTTAAAATAATATCTTTGCTTAAAACTACTAAATCACTATTATCTAAAGAGACAACAAAGGTTCCAACCGCTTTCACCATCATAATATGTAAGTAGGATGCAACTATGCAATATAAACAATATTTTCATATTTTTAATTTCACTCAAAATATGAAGGTTAACCCTACGAAAATATTGAGTTTTCTTTAACTGGAGCTTATACTTTTTGTTGTTTTAAAATATTTAACCATATTCTACATTTTTATTAATGTATTCTAAATTACCTTTCAAGGTTCATTTACCTCATTATAAGTTTTAACAATTAATTTGGTTAAAAGTCATATCTTGCTTAAATAAATGGACTAGACACTACTAAATCACTATTATCTAAGAAACAGAGACCAAAGGTTCAACCGCTTTGACCATCATAATATGTAAGTGGAGGATGCAACTATGCAATAACAATATTGTCATATTTTTTGAATTTCACTACAATTTTGAAGGTTAACCACTGAAAATATTGAGTTTTTCTTTAAGCTGGAGCTTATACTCTTTAGTGTTGTTTAAAATATTTAACCACATTCTACATTTGTATTAATGTATTCTAAACTATCTTTCAAGGTTCATTTACGTCATTATAATTTTTAACAATTAATTTAGTTTAAAATCATATACTGCTTAAATAAGTAGACTAAATACTAAATCACAATTATTTTCAGAAGCAGAGACAACAAAGGTTCAACACCACCATCATAATATGTAAGTGGAGGATGCAACTATGCAATAAAAAATATTTTCATATTTTTTTAATTTCACTCAAAATATGAAGGTTAACCCTACGAAAATATTGAGTTTTCTTTAACTCGAGCTTATACTCTTTAGTGTTGTTTTAAAATATTTAACCACATTCTTCATTTGTATTAATGTATTCTAAACTATCTTTCAAAGTTCATTTACATCATTCTAATTTTTAACAATTAATTTAGTTTAAAATCATATCTTGCTTAAATAAGTGGACTAAAAAATTACTAAATCACTATTATCTAGAAAGAGGAGACAACAAAGGTTCCTAACCTCTTTGACAATCATAATATGTAAGTGGAGGATGCAACTATGCAATAAAACAATATTGTCATATTTTTGAATTTCACTACAAATTTGAAGGTTAACCTACGAAAATATTGAGTTTTTCTTTAAGGAGCTTATACTCTTTAGTGTTGTTTAAAAATATTTAACCACATTCTACATTTTTATTAATGTATTAAAAATTACCTATCTAGGTTCATTTACCTAATTATAATTTTTAACAATTAATTTGGTTTAAAATCATATCTTGCTTAAATAAGTGGACTAAACACTACTAAATCACTATTATCTAAAGAAGCAGAGACAACAAAGGTTCTAGGCAGCTTTGACCATCATAATATATAAGTGGAGGATGCAACTATGCAATAAAAAAATATTTTCATATTTTTAATTTCACTCAAAATATGAACGTTAACCCATACGAAAATATTGAGTTTTTCTTTAACTGGAGCTTATACTCTTTAGTGTTGTTTAAAAATATTTAACCACATTCTACACTTATTAATGTATTCTAAATTACCTTTCAAGGTTCATTTACCTAATTATAATTTTTAACAATTGGTTTAAAATCATACTTGCTTAAATAAATGGACTAAACACTACTAAATCACTATTATCTAAAGCAGAGACAACAAAGGTTCCTAACCGCTTTGACCATCATAATATGTAAGTGGAGGATGCAACTATGCAATAAAACAATATTGTCATATTTTTTGAATTTCACTACAAATTTGAAGGTTAACCCCTACGAAAATATTGAGTTTTTCTTTAACTTGAGCTTATACTCTTTAGTGTTGTTTAAAAATATTTAACCACATTCTACATTTGTATTAATGTATTCTAAACTATCTTTCAAGGTTCATTTACGTCATTATAATTTTTAACAATTAATTTAGTTTAAAATCATATACTGTTTAAATAAGTGGACTAAACACTACTAAATCACTATTATCTTGAAGAAAGAGACAACAGGGTTCCTAACCTCTTTGACCATCATATTATGTAAGTGGAGGATGCAACTATGCAATAAAACAATATTGTCATATTTTTTGAATTTCACTCAAATTTGAAGGTTAACCCACGAAAATATTGAGTTTTTTAAGTTAGGGCTTATACTCTTTAGTGTTGTTTAAAACCATTCTACATTTTATTAATGTATTCTAAACTATCTTTCAAGGTACATTTACGTCATTATATTTTTAACAATTAATTTAGTTTAAAATCATATCTGCTTAAATAGTAGACTAAACACTACTAAATCACTATTATCTAAGAAGCGGAGACAACAAAGGTTCCTAACCTCTTTGACAATCATAATATGTAAGTGGAGGATGCAACTATGCAATAAAACAATATTGTCATATTTTTTTGAATTTCACTACAAATTTGAAGGTTAACCCTACTGAAAATATTGAGTTTTTCTTTAACTAGAGCTTACTCTTTAGTGTTGTTTAAAATATTTAACCACATTCTACATTTTTATATAATGTATTAAAATTATCTATCTAGGTTCATTTACCTAATTATAATTTTTAACAATTAATTTGGTTTAAAATCATATCTGCTTAAATAAGTGGACTAAACACTACTAAATCACTATTATCTAAAGCAGAGACAACAAAGGTTGCTAGCACGCTTTGACCATCATAATATGTAAGTGGAGGATGCAATATACAATAAAAAATATTTTCATATTTTTTAATTTCACTCAAAATATGAACGTTAACCCATCATATTGAGTTTTTCTTTAACTGGAGCTTATACTCTTTAGTTTTTTAAAAATATTTAACCATATTACATTTTTATTAATGTATTCTAAATACCTTTCAAGGTTCATTTACCTCATTATAAGTTTTAACAATTATTTTGGTTTAAAATCATATACTGTATAAATAAGTGGACTAAACACTACTAAATCACTATTATCTAAAGAAGAGAGACAACAAGGTTCCTAACCGCTTTGACCATCATAATATGTAAGTGGAGGATGCAACTATGCAATAAAACAATATTGTCATATTTTTGAATTTCACTACAAATTTGAAGGTTAACCCCTACGAAAATATTGAGTTTTCTTTAACTGGAGCTTATACTCTTTAGTGTTGTTTAAAATATTTAACCACATTCTACATTTGTATTAATGTATTCTAAACTATCTTTCAATGTTCATTTTACGTCATATATTTTTAATTTATTTAGTTTAAAATCATATATTTAAATAAGTGGACTAAACACTACTAAATCACTATTATCTTCAAACAGAGACAACAAACTTTTAACCTCTTTGACCATCATATTATGTGGAGGATGCAACTATACAATAAAATAATATTGTCATATTTTTGAATTTCACTCAAAATATTTTAGGTTAACTCCTAAAATATTGAGTTTTCTGTAGCTGAGATTATACTCTTAGTGTTGTTTTTAAAATATTTAACCACATTCTACATTTTTATTAATGTATTCTAAACTATCTTTCAAGTTTCATTTACGTCATTATAATTTTTAACAATTAATTTAGTTTAAAATCATACCTTAAATAAGTAGACTAAACACTACTAAAGAAAGCGGAGACAACAAAGGTTCCTGACCTCTTTGACAATCATAATATGTAAGTGGAGGATGCAACTATGCAATTAAACAATATTGTCATATTTTTTGAATTTCATACAAATTTGAAGGTTAACCCCTAAAAATATTGAGTTTTTCTTTAACTGTAGCTTATACTTTTAGTGTTGTTTTTAAAAATTTAACCACATTATACATTTTATTAATGTATTCTAAACTATCTTTCAAGTTCATTTACATCATCCTAATTTTTAACAATTGATTTAGTTTAAATTCATATACTGCTTAAATAAGTGGACTAAACACTACTAAATAACTATTATCTAGAGAAACGGAGACAACAAGGTTCCTAACCGCTTTGACCATCATAATATGTAAGTGGAGGATGCAACTATGCAATAAAAAATATTGTCATATTTTTTAATTTCACTAAAATTTGAAGGTTAACCCCTGAAAATATTGAGTTTTTCTTTAATGGAGCTTATACTCTTTAGTGTTGTTTAAAAATATTTAACCACTATCTACATTTTTATTAATGTATTCTAAACTATCTTTCAAGGTTCATTTACGTCATCCTAACTTTTTTAACAATTAATTTAGTTTAAATTCATATCTTGCTTAAATAAGTGGACTATACACTACTAAATCACTATTATCTAGAGAAAAGGAGACAACAAGGTTCCTAACCTCTTTGACCATCATAATATGTAAGTGGAGGATGCAACTATGCAATAAAAATATTGTCATATTTTTTTAATTTCCTCAAATTGAAGAAGGTTAACCTAGAAAATATTGAGTTTTTCTAGCTGGAGCTTATACTCTTTAGTGTTGTTTAAAAATATTTAACCACATTCTAAATTTTTATTAATGTATTCTAAACTATATTTCAAAGGTTCATTTACGTCATTATAATTTTTAACAATTAATTCAGTTTAAATTCATATCTTAAATAAGTGGACTAAACACTACTAAATCACTATTATCTAGAAGAAGAGAGACAACAAAGGTACCTAACCTCTTTACCATCATAATATGTAAGTGGAGGATGCAACTATGCAATAAAACAATATTGGCATATTTTTTGAATTTCACTCAAAATTTGTAGGTTAACCCCTACGAAAATATTGAGTTTTTCGTTAACTGGAGCTTATACTCTTTAGTGTTGTTTAAAAATATTTAACCACATTCTACATTTTTATTAATGTATTCTAAACTATCTTTCAAGGTTCATTTACGTCATTTTAATTTTTAACAATTAATTTAGTTTAAATTCATATACTGCTTAAATAAGTGGACTAAACACTACTAAATCACTATTATCTAAAGAAACGGAGACAACAAAGGTTCCTAACCTCTTTGACCATCATAATATGTAAGTGGAGGATGCAACTATGCAATAAAACAATATTATCATATTTTTTGAATTTCACTCAAAATTTGAAGGTTAACCCCTACGAAAATATTGAGTTTTTCTTTAACTGGAACTTATACTCTTTAGTGTTGTTTAAAAATATTTAACCACATTCTACTTTTTTATTAATGTATTCTAAACTATCTTTCAAGGTACATTTACATCATTCTAATTTTAATAATTAATTTAGTTTAAAATCATATCTGTTTATAATTTTAAAGGTTTTGTAAAGAAATTATACATGTAAATTCTTATTGCTTCAGCGACTTGCTTTAGTAGATAAGAGATGTAATATGTGTTACCTAGTGTTAAAAAATTTAAAGTTCTAATGCACTTTTAATGCATGTTATTGAAGTAGAGTACGATTATTATATTAGTATACTTGAGATGATCCTTTATTTTTGTAAGCTAATTTAATTTATACTTATCAGTTTTTTATTTTTTTATACATTATATCGGTTGATTCTTTTGCTACCGAGAATACACTAGTACTATATAGTGGACTAGTCTAAAAGTATACCATACTGCATGATTCGAAGACTAATATCAGGGAGTAGATCTATCATCTGTTTCGTCCCATCATATTAATTATCTGGGCTGAAATTCAATTTCGACTAATCAAATAATGATAATTTAGTTTCCATAAGAAATCGAACTTATCAGTTATCATGGAATATGTTGATATCTCACATTCATTTGTGTGTACGTCTACTATGGTAAATTAATAGTATGAATATATGTGTGTTATATATTAACATATATTTCTACAACTAAATAGATTCCATCCCTGCCTGCCTATGCAACTAGCCTGTATGCATGTTTATACTGTAGCGATGTTGATTACACAATTACCATATTTTAATTATTCCAATGTTTAAATCTGGTATACGTATCCACAATGTTTGCATCCGTTTGAAAAGACAGCACATGGTTCAGGTTTAAGATTTATAATTGATGATATTTAATTATTTAATAGTGAACCAAAAGGTACGTACCTTTCTCTCATGCAAATTATTTAAATACTTGATTCGCTCGTCATGAGATACCAGAGAATGGAAGAACACAAATATTAGACGACAAAGATTTTATTAAAAATCTAACAGCGATTCGATTTCAGCTGTCCTACTGCGTCAACAACCAGGAAATTTGGAAGATGTTCACATTTTCTTACTAAAATATACCTTAAACAATAATAGTGAAATGCATTAAAATGAGAAAATGTTAATGTGAATACATATTTGATATTTGCGATTAATTTCTTGGCCATCGTAATAGGATATATTAATTAGATACTCTTTTGTTATAAGTAAATATATATACTTTACAACAATGTGGATAATATATAGAACGGTGCATTTTAGTTTTGAACAGGTTACGTGGAGACTATAAATTTTCATCATCATACAGCACATAAGACAAATTAGGGCTAATTGCTAATTAGGTTAAATAATCCTTATCTTCCTGTACCATCAAGGCTGCTAATATGTATATATAGCCTTATCGGGGTAGTTTTGAAACTTTCCGAGCTTCTCAGTGATAGTTCTAATAAGTATCTAGTGATTTTAAAAAAAAGTATCTAGTGATTTAGTTTTTTTTAATATAAAATTAAAAGAAAATGTAGCAATTGAGAATTTCAAAACTTACAAGAACCTCTTCCTCTATTTGGCTTCCAATTAGTTTAATTATTATAATTAAACATTTAATTATTACCTATGTTATATTAAATAATGATATTTTGATGTTAAGTCATTTTGAGAACATGTGTGATAATGTTGCTCGAGGCATGGTAAAATTTATGAACGGTTTAACTAGATCTTGCTGTAATTTACTTTATTGAGGTCGACTACGTACTCTGATAGGAAAAAAAAAAAAAGTAAATTGTTAAGAGTAATTCTTGATTCACTCTCTAGGGCGAACATGTAGGTTCACACTCTAGAATGAACATGTAGGTTTACCAACCAATAAAATTCGTTTATTCATATTCATATTTTTAAAAAGAAAACAAAATATTGTCAAGTTATTTTATGTTTTAGAATTAAAAATAAATAAAATAATAGTAGTTACAAAACACTAAACCCTAAATCCTAAATCCTAAATTCTTGGTAAACTCTAAACTCTTGGATAAATCCTAAATCCTAAATCCTGAATTTTTAAAAAATTAACATAGTTAGTAAAACACTAAACCCTAAACCTTAAATACTAAACCACTAAACCTTTGGGTAAGCGTTAAACCTTGATAAATCCTAAACCACAGGGTATATATAGAACTTATCAGGGTTTAGGGTTACACCAAAGTTTAAGGTTTCGATATGAGGTTTAGGGTTTAGGATTTAATGTTTTGATGATTGGTATTAAAAATATTTTTTTCAAAGTTTTTAATTGCAACTACTATTTTTTATTTATTTTATCATTTAATTTTAAAAATATAATATAACTTAGTAATATTTGTTTCCTTTTAAAATATATTAAGTATAAAATAACAAATTCTATTGGTTGGTGAACCTACAGGTTCACTTAGTAAGTGAACCAAATGGTTCACCTATGATTCACCTTGAGATGGGAGTAGATCAGTTTTCAATTCTCAGATCACCTTCTTCTTATGGTTGGCAGTGAAGGCCTGAAGCTCTCCTGTGTTGTCTCCGCTGCTAGGTGGTTTCAGTCTTCTTCGAGTTTAGAGTTTGCCCCTTTGTGTGTCGGAGAGTCGGCTCTCTGTTTCTCGTTAGATAGGTGGTCTCATGTGGTTCGAACCGAGGAGAGTCTTGGGAAGCCAATACGTAAGTGGTTTTGGTGCTGGCTCTCTTAAGGCTCGTGTGGGTGTAGCTTCGTTGATGTATCCTCATCACTGGTGGATTTCAAAGTTCTATGGCTTTTGGAGCTTGGGTTTAAGCGTCATCTCTGATCTTACCTTGGGCGCTCGTCCCCAGTCTTTCGGGTGTTAAGAGGCCTCTTGTACTCGGCTTGTTCTCCTTTGTTTCTTTGGCTTTTCCTTGTCCGTTGACACCCGGCACAGGGTTTCACAGCTTGGATTTTGGTCTTCGGTTCTCGGAGATCACAAATGTGAGATGGTTCTCGGAGAGTCATTGGCCGTCTCCGTGTCATTTGGTCTTAGTTTACCTCCCGAACCCGTAGAAGTTAAGCTTTGATCTCACGGTGGTGGAACTTTTCCTGCAGGTTTTAGTACTCCAGGCAGAGTGTGACAGTTAGTCTCGCTTTTGCTTGGCTCGTGGCGGCATTGGAGGTTGTATAGCTGGTTTCTCGGACTTCTTGGTAGGGTAACCTTCCTCTCTTGTTATCTAGCAGCCTTCATGGACAGTGAAGATTATAAGCTTTGAGGGCTGGTTAAGCTACACCATAGCGTCATAGGAACTCCCGGCATCTAAGCATTTAGGAGCCTCACTTTTCTATTGATTATCGTCGAAGGTTGAGAAACCGATTTAAGGATAATAAAGCGACCTAGCGGAAATGCGGGTTTAGTGGGTGGGCTGAAGCTAGGATTGTAATACTTAGAATTGGGAAATTTTGTTCAAATCGGGCTTGTAATCGAATCTGAATCCCGTTTATCGGGATGAATAAAATATTTTAATTAAAAAAAAAAAAAAAAAAAAAGTACAATAATTACTCAATTGTTAATGTCATCGATTTATCTTCGAACGTTTTCACATCCTCTTTTGGAATTTTTTGTTTATTTGGGAAACTTTATTCCTAAAATGAGTTTCCTTATGGGTGTATTCCTAATGTCATCTATTTATCTTCGAATGAATTTATGTGTCTGTATTACCTTTTGAAAACATCGTTCTAGAGAAATGCAAATTGTTTCGAAGTTCGATTGGTCACTTGGGATACCGCTACCTTATCAAACTAATATTTATAAGCAAAAAGAAAGACCAAAAGAAACGAACGCATAAGAAAGTCACGTTCACCTCTGGTATAGCCATCCTTAAAAAAAGATCGTTAGTTACAAACTTAAAACAAAAATCTTTATTAATATAAAAACTAGAATTTGTACAACCTAACATGAATCAAAGTTGAACAGTATTTTCACAAACAAAGAATAAACTAATTAATATAGAAGCTGGACTTCCTAACATTCACTGGCAAATTCACACTAGTCATCTTCCCACGATCAGCTGGCAGCAGTAAAGGAACTAATTATTTTTATTTTTTTTCTCATCCCTCAAACAACATATAAGATTTGTCTAAGTATTCAAACAACATCTAGATTCGACTAAGTTGCATAAGTTCAGAGATGTATAAGTCTACAGAAACAAGACGAGGAATTAGTTAATTTTTTTTCCTTTTAAGTTTGAGTCTCTCTAAAGTTATAGATAGCAATATAAAAACTGTGTTAAAATCAATATAAAATAAACTGAGAAAGAGACCCGAATATTGTAAAATTAAAAGATTAACTTTCACTTGTATCTTATAGTATCAGTTATTTAACATTTTTAAGGGTATGGCATGCTAATAACGATTTGGATTCACTCAGAAGTAATTAAAAGTTCAAATAACAAGAACAAGCATAAAAGATGATCGGTATAAACCAAAAGAAAAAAGAGGAAATTGTCTAGAGAGTCATCGTAAATGAGTGTTTCAAGGAACACGTGCAAATAACTTTAGGCAACGGTATTATAACATGACAGATCGTACGTCCATTTCATATTCTTCCCCATGATTTCATATGATTTTCTATAGTCCTATTGCTTTTATTTTCTGCGCTCTTTTGGAACTTTCTCTCATTATTTATGCCTCCTAAAAAATTCAAGTTGCATTAACATTCCTTAATGAGACGTTGTCATTAGTTTATCCCTATGGTATTGTAGCATGGCTAATGACTTAAAGGTTGACATCAGATATGTACCAACAAATTACGTTTTGTTACAACATTTAAATATTACAAATCTTCTAACATAAGTATTCTTTATTATATACACGTTTTTATTAATTTGGTTTCTTACAATGTCACTTTTAAAAACTGCATATGATCACTATATATAACGAAGGTTTTCACCAGCATTTTAGTGTTGCAGAATGAAACAGTATTATCACTGTTGAATATGATTATGAACGAAGGTTTTTTTGGCAGCAACTTTATATCTACTGAACTTAATTTGCCATATCCTTGACATTGTTTCAAGAGGTGAATTCCAAAAGGGTCTAGACATCATTTTTACTCTCGTCCGACAAGCACGAGTACGTGTATATAGTCATATGATATATCACCATAACGTTTGAAAATTCTGACAATGTTGACAAAAATGACGATAATACATCAATTAAGATTGCTTCCCATGCAAACTTTCTTCGTCTCCTAGAAAATATTCATTTTGTTTTTGGTCACTAACTAAGGTTTATTTTCATTTTCTTAATCCACTTTAACCAACACGTCTGCTCACAAGATACCGACACAAATAATACTAGTGTTGACTATATATGATTTATTAGTATGTTGAATGCGATAAGCATATATTTTGTTAGCGTAAATTCAAGGAGAGAGATCACTCGCGTATGTTCCTCTATCTAGGTCATCATTTGAAATATCATTTATTTTTGTTATAGTTTTGTAACTTTTGTTAGGATTCAATATCGTAAAAAAATATATAAAAGGAAGTTAAAACATTAAACAAATTACAATGACTAGGTCAGGCAACGCGGGATCGGATATCCGATTTTGAAGGTATTTGTGATTGCTTTGCTGCTTGATAATATCTGGATATTCGGAAAAGGATATCCGGAAAATAAATAGATATTTCTGGATATTTACAAATACTACGGATATCTCATCCGTTTGGGATTAATACAAATAATCTTAAAATTTGATACAAATTTGTTTTGTAAAATATTTTTACATGATATAAAGGATAAAACTAAAAAGTAGTGAATCTACATATTCTGTAGAATTTTTTAAACTTAGTTAGCAATTATAATAACACAAAACTTAAGAAAAATTTACAATTGTCATGATTTTTCTATTCCTTTATGTAATACTTTTATAAAAGTAATAATGAGAATAGAATTTGTCAAATCATATGTTAGAATAATAATTATAAAATTTTATACATTTAAAACTTTAAATATAATCAAGATATACATGTATTTATATATTGCCGGATCAGATCGGATATCCGCTTCTCCCAAAATTTTAATATTTGTGATTTACTTAGATTTTAACGGATATTGAGTTTTAGTATTTGCTTTGCCTTGAAAGTTTACTGGATATTGAAATTTTGGATCGAATCGAAGCGAATAACGATATCAAATCAAATTTAAGAATAAAATGCTCAGCCCTAACAATGATTATCAATTTGTTTTGAGTTCAAAACCTATAAAAGGATAAAGATAGTATTCCATTCACAGCGATCTTTTTCATACCCGCTGGTATTTGCCTCATGATGTTGTATATGTTAATTATAAGTTAACTAACAAGGAGCACTGGTCTATCTATTTTATAAACTCAAACCCATGTAAAAGAACAAAATACAGAAAATAACCGTTTGTAAGTCGGTCCCCACAAAATCTATTACATACGTACATACATACTTTGCAGACAGTTGAAAACAGCTGCTCATCTAGATTTCATGTGATTTTTTTTTTCAAAAGTTATTGAATCCAACCGCTTCTCTTGAATATGCATGGATAAGTTTACATTAATAATTAGTCTGACTGAACCGCATGTTTGATATACGAATCACAGATAACTGACCCCATTTTCTTGATATCTATGAATTTCCTTTTATTTCCATCTTTCATGAGGAGATTGTGAATCGTCATGTAGACGTAGTATATAGTACATCTCATCATCCGCCAAGTCAATCGTTATTAACATCGAAAGTACGTAAAGTTATGCTATTAGATTTTAATCTCGTATTTAGCATATGATATAAGAAGTCTTCATCACATGCCACTCTTTTGCCCGTCTATTTTATTTTTCTTTTAAAAATGACTAATGTCTTGTCCATAGAGATTTTTAAGGTCGAGGGTCATAGTAGCGATGTGGGCTTGCTTCCTACATTACAGTTGACATGTTAATCCCACATGGGCCTCCTTCTACCCAATAGCTACGTGACCTGGTCCCACCTCTTGTCACTACCTCTTACTGTTTATTTCTCCCGCTGTAATTGCGATATACTACCAAAAAGGAGCAAAAAGAACCTTTTTTATCTTTGAAAAATGAGAGTAAGAAACCCCGTCTACCTTGACCTTGTCTTTGTGAATTATGAATAGGTGAATAGTTTTTTTATTAATGATTTTTGGCGCTTTATTATATCTTATAATTGGGATGTTTTATTAAGTCGGACAGACGAACGTAAAATGACTCAGAGGCTAATACAAGTTAACCATTAGTAGAGTTTACAGACAGTGGCAAACACAAGTTTTCATTAAATTGTGATTACGCGATTGTAGAGTTTATGAAGTCTTGAAACCAAACCAAAGACGCTTATTCAACAGATTTTGTGATCCACAGTTAGCTCATAGGTGGTAATTTTCCATGGAATTATACTCTCATGACCACTAGGAATATATATATAACAGACAATTCAGAACTATTAAAATAACTTCTTATTAGAGGCTTACTTGTTTATTTGTAAGTGGCGGCACATGCGAACGGATTATGACATCATGGAAACACAAATATACAGGAAACACAACTAGTACTATCTAATCTTAAAAGGAAAACTTATTAGAAAGAGAATTAAAAAAGTGAGAGCAATGGGACACATGCATTCTCCTCATGCATGATTTTTTTTTGTTTATGTCACAATGTAAGGTCACACATGCTATATGGGTTAGTTATAAACTCGTTCTATCATCTTCTTCTTCTTCCTCTTCTGTCTTTAACAATGAACATACCAGTAAACGGACAGTCACAAGTGCCTCCTGGCTTTAGGTTTCACCCGACCGAGGAAGAGCTCTTGCAGTATTACCTCCGCAAAAAAATGTCCAACATCAAGATTGATCTCGATGTTATTCGTGATGTTGATCTCAACAAGCTCGAGCCTTGGGATATTCAAGGTTCATTATATATCTTGTCTTATTAATTTAATTTCGGATCGAGTGTATACATAGACTTCTCTTCTTCACACATAATATAATATGGCTGGTATATATAAAATTTAATTAATTCCGTTGAGTCATAACCTAAAGGCTTCAACTAGTGATATCATCTCGGGGAAATTCACAAAATAAAACATACTCTTGTTCGACTTGATGCAGGATTCTAACGAAACAATATAATAGTTAATTGATTTATTGTTAAAATATTACTATTTGGCAGAAGAAATAAATTATACATCTTAATTTCATCCATCACAATTCATCAGTAAGAACTTAACTCTTGTTTTGCTATACAGAGATGTGTAAGATTGGAACTACGCCACAGAACGATTGGTACTTCTTTAGCCACAAAAGTATCCCACGAGAACAAGAACCAACCGAGCGACCACGGTCGGGTTTTGAAACAACAGGACGTGACAAGATCATATACAGCAATGGCGTTAGGATCGGTATGCGGAAAACGCTTGTCTTCTACAAGGAGTCGAGCCCCTCATGGTCAAAATCCGACTGGATCATGCACGAATATAGACTCGACGATAATCTATTAGTTTCCTCCTCGAATCTTGACGATGACGTCACTCTAGAAACGTGTGAATTCATAGGAGGAGACGAAGGATGGGTGGTGTGTCGTGTTTTCATGAAGAAGACTCTCTGCAAACCTGTAATCAGCAGCAGCCCGCCGAGATCCGTGAAAACACCTTCGTTCAACGAGGAGACTATAGGGCAGTTTCTTGAAGTTATGGAACAATCTTGTAAAGCTATTCTAAGACCCTTTCTTGAAACTCCCTAATCTCGAGTGCCCTAACAACACCGTCGCGAGTTACCACCGCTTGATGGACGACCAAGTCAACAGCTGCCACATCAGTAAATCTGTGGACCCCAGCTTTGTCACTAGCTGGCCGCTTTAGATCGCCTCGTTGCCTCGCAGCTAAATGGGCACAACTCATGTTA
>JAEACV010000611.1:0-23250 GCA_016432835.1 Brassica nigra
ATTGAATGCAATTATTCAGAAGAAATTGTATGATGCTCTCTGTCAGAAGAAATTAGACCAATGGGCCTACATGTCATAATAACCTCTTATTTATAAAATACAATATTAACGGGATATGAATTGGGCCTCACTATTTAAAGCCCATTAGTACCATTGAGTGATCTGTTTCAAAAAACGACGAGTCATAATTAAATTCCAAATCTCCTCTGCGAAAAATTAATTATTCTGGGATTCAGATCGATTCGAGCACAGGAAGAATCCGATCTTCATAATCCGAGACGAACATTCACACCGATAGAGAGGAAGAAGAAGAATCTGTGTATCTAAATTCGATTTTAGTAGGTGTGTGTGTGGAGGAGATAATAGAGAGAGAAAGCCGCTATGTGGAGTTCGATTGAGAATCTGAAGGAGAACTTGAACAAGATCGCGCTCGATGTGCATGACGACGAAGACGAAGAGGATCTTCACAGTTACGGCTCATCCAATGGCGTCGGTGACGTGTCGGACTCTAATTGGAGGAATTCGAATGGTTTTAGGTCTTCCAGGTCCGTTTCGAGGTATCCGATCTCCAACGGAATCGAATCGCCTGGTCATCATGAGGTATTCGCTCGATCCATCGATTAGGCATCATAAAATGTTACGAGTCCTCTTTCTGCTCGAAATGTAGTTTATGTGATGTTAGGTTTGCTGATTTTAATAAGTGTGTGTTTTAGATTGAGAGGTATAAGGCAGATTAAGAAGCTTCAGGAGTCTGAAGCAGATATCAAAGCTTTATCAGTCAATTACGCGGCTCTATTAAGAGAAAAGAGGTAAAGATTCTTACTTTTGTATATATTTTCAAGCCACCTCCTTACATCAAAACCCAATTGATTACTTACAGGATCAGATTTCCATTGAACCATGAGAATGGTTCATTGAGACAAAACCTGAAAGAGGCTCGAACGGATATTTCCAGGGAATCGAACAACAATGCTGTCAAGGTAGACACATGATATGATTGTTTGCATCTCTATCTGATGCGTGTAGTTAGGCTGCACATATTATTTGTAGAGATTGCAACTACTCATGAGCTATGCTGTCTGAAATGGTGAATGCATTGTTGATTGATACAAGTGAGCGTGTTAGTAGTATTTAGTTGGTGACAGAGCTTTTCTTTAGGTCTAACGTAATATCAAGATTTCAGGAATCTGGATATTTACGTTTCTGTTCAGAATCTTATGTCAGCATCCTTATCTTGATATTAGCTTGTAGATGCATTATTTGCTGATTGTGTTTAGTTATGCCATCTTGCATGAGGGTTTTAAGCTTATAGGTTTATCTGTAATCTTCTCCAGGGAAACAACGTTCAGTCACCCAGCCGGTTACAAAAATCTTTGTCTAATTTAAAAACTCGAAACCATATGTCCAATGGAAAAGGGAAGGATATCGATTCACAGATAAATGAAAAGGTAACACCATTGTCTATTTACCATTAGTATGATAAACGCTTTATGGTCTTGAAACTGTTTGTTTTCTAGTTCTAGGATACATAATTACATAAGACACCGTTTTTAGCTGTATTGAAAGTGCCTTTTATTGCTCTCGGTTAAAAACTAATTCTAAGCGGTAATATGGATGCCATTTTAGGACCTTGCAGATATGCTAGAAGATAGAACCAAATCACTGGCAGCTGTTCAAGCTAAAGAGCTTGCCAAAGAGCGTGAGAAATTAAGAGACCTCCAGCTTTCTCTACAGGGTATGTAATATTACTAGGATTTTGGTGCTTCTTTTGTATCTCTCCTTATCTAGTATCCCCACTCACCTTACTTTCATCAGACGAGCGGAAGCGGAGTGAATCTTTCAAGGAGGAACTCGAGTCGCTGAGGTTAGATAAGAACAAAGTAAGTCCTTGATTAGAAAAGACTTACATTTTATGTATTCATATAGGAATCACCATCTTTAACTTACAACATTGTTATTTTCTGCAGACCTCCTTGGAGATTAGCAAAGTGCGTAGTGAATTGGATGCAAAATTACTTGAAACCAAACACTTACAGATGAAGTTGAGTGGTCCGGAGAGCCAGGCTGTTGGAACTGCCATGGAACATCTAAAAGAAGTTAACAAAGCTCTGGAGAAGGAAAACAACGAGCTTAAGGTTTACTGTGTTCCATACTGCCTCATTATCATTCTATAACCTAATCTGACCTCCTTTTATCTCACTACGTAGTTGAAACGAAGTGAGCTAGAAGCTGCCTTGGAAGAAAGCAGGAGGCCAACCAGTAGCAGAGTCTTCCCAGACGCCACAGAGGCTCTGACTAGACATCCCAGTAATTTGGACAAGGTTCTCTAACTAGACGAGACTTTATTGTATACGAATTTTGCATTGCTATCATGATATGTCGAGTAATTAGTTTTCGTTTCTTCTTAAACGGTTCCATGCATAACTAGGAGAAGCAAGAAAGCTTTCCTCGAAAAGAAGAACTGGAGCAGTCTTTGCAGAGGTTGGAAACGGATTTGAAGGAAACACGACGAGAAAGGGATAAGGCACGGCAAGAACTAAACCGGCTCAAACAACACTTGCTAGAAAAGGTTGGCTACTGCGAAAACTAATTTTCTACATAATCCATTATAGTGAGATCATGTTATTACGTGTTATTATCCTTTTGATCATTGATTTTTTGCTAATTATCTCAGTTTTCTAGCAATCCATTATAAACAATATTTTCTTGATATTTTTATGTGAAAGTAATATGTTAATGTTTTCTCTGCGATAATTTTACAGGAAACCGAAGAGTCTGAGAAAATGGATGAAGATAGCCAATTGATTGAAGAACTCCGCCGTACTAATGAATATCAAAGGTCTCAGATATCACAACTGGAGAAAACACTCAAGCAGGCAATGGCTAATCAGGAGGATAACAGGCTGAGCAATGACAATCAAAACCGAAAGTTAAAGGAAACGATTGAAGACTTAAATCTAAAGCTTGCAAACTGTTTGAGAACGATTGAGTCCAAAAATGTTGAACTTTTAAATCTTCAAACTGCTCTTGGCCAGTATTATGCTGAAATCGAAGCTAAGGTTAGTATTAGAAAATTCAAAACCTTTTTCTTTATTCACGGAGCTCTTGGTGGCTAAAGACGAGATGATGAAGCTTAATGCTCGTTTGAAAGTAGGACTATAACTTAATACTTTTCCTTTGTTAACTATGACCTACCATTTCCGTATTGGTCTAATGCTGTTTTGCTATTGCTTTAGGATGCTGATGAGCGGTTAGAGTCATCGAATAAAGAAAAGGAAGACCTCACAGCCAAACTGGTGCAAGCCGAAAAGGTTGCAGCTGAATGGAAAAACAGAGTAAGCAAGGTTGAAGAAGACAATGCAAAAGTACGACGTGTGCTTGAGCAGAGCATGACGAGGCTAAATAGAATGTCAGTGGAGTCTGATAATCTCGTTGATAGGTACCACCAATTGTCACACTATGTAGATTTTCGATTCTTCTGTCAGAAGTATTATATGTCTGTCATGAAGAGTGATGAAACCCACAATTTTTTTTTGGCAGGCGTATCGTTATCAAATTACTGGTTACGTACTTTCAGAAGAACCATAGCAAAGAGGTAAACGTTGAAATTGGAATAAAGTTCTGTTTTTTTTTTCTGGACATTCACATTTAAACTCAGATGTTTTAATGCTTGTGCATAGGTTTTGGACCTCATGGTTAGGATGTTGGGATTCTCAGAGGAAGATAAAGAGCGGATTGGAGTGGCTCAACAAGGAGGCGGTAAAGGTGTTGTTAGAGGCGTACTAGGCCTTCCCGGTCGCTTTGTTGGGGGAATCTTGGGTGGGAAATCAGCAGGTTCACATCCTAATGCGGCGGCTTCTGATAATCAGGTAAAAATCCTCCATTACACTGATCAGACGGCTAAGAAACGCCGTCATAGTATCAGTACACAGAACCAAGTTTCACCGAGAGAGATTGTCTCTTTTTGTGTTTTTGTTTTGCAGTCTTTTGCAGATTTATGGGTGGATTTCTTACTCAAAGACGAGAAGAGCGCGAGAAAGAAGAGAAGCAGAAGAGGCAGCGGCAGCAGCAACCAAAAAAACAAGACTCGGAAGACAAGACAAGACGCATCTTTGTCGTCTGATTCGGAATTCTCGACGGTGCCTCTCAGATCACCGGAGAGTAATCAAGGCCTCGAGACTACTTCAGTAAGATTATAAAATAGAAGATACACATACTTTACATTGTGTTTGTAATTATGATCTCTCATACAGAGTTTGTTTGTTCCTTTTGTTCTATTCCAATTCTTGTTTTTTTTTCTGAAGTGCTGCTTTTCTTTGGTGGTGTATGTATTGTTTGTTGGAAAATTTGAATGGAAACGAAAGAATAAAAGTGAGATATCAGATGTTACTTAGTTATCACTATATTTGCTTTTGTTGGATAATGAAACAAGCTTCAATTTGACAGGTTTCTCAGTGTTCTCCACTACTGGTTTGGTGTAATAACTCTTTACAGATGTATGCTATTAGGATGTATGCAAGAGTCAAGCAATTGAACCAGTTGCTCATAACCGCCCCATAGGAAAATTGTTTTTTTTTGTTATCAAATGAGACCTTTTGTGGTCGATATACACCCACTATATGCAACCAGTTTTGGCATTTGGATAACAAAACTAAATTTTGGATAACAAAACTAAATTCTACAACAGACATGTTTTTTTTCTTTCTGTTTCTTTGGAGAAGAATGGTCACTTTGTGCATATTGTTTCATATAGTTATTTTACTCTAACATTTCAAAATAGTGTTCAATAATAAGTTTACAATATAAAACAAATTTCAGAATGTGTTAAGATAACATCAAATAATTGTTGACAAATTGTATGTGCTTACATACAATTGTATTCACTTAATTCCTTATAAAATCATAAATATTTCACAAAGACAAAATATTAAATAAACAAAACATCATAAGAAAAGAAAAACTTAAGTTCAATAATCTATATATCAAAACTGATTAAATATACTGTTGAAGTTGAGTAGAGTATACATATTCAAAAAATGATGCTACATATGATTTATGAAACTATTTATAATAGAACATTGGAGTGTTGCATTGAGCATGTCACTACATAATGTTTTAAATCATATTTATTCACTGTTATTTTCTTGCAAATATTTCTACAGGGGATGTTTTTTTTTTGGAAAACATACTCCCAATTTCCTTAGATCTTTGTTAAACTTAGAGAAAGATGTACGTCTTTGATAAAATACTTTAGAAGCTTCAAAAATATAAAATAATGAGTAAGATAAAAAGTAAAGGAAAAAAGCAATCGATTCAGTCTCTACTCGAGGATTTCATCTGCAGCAAATGTCTTATCATAACTACTTGAACCGGTCTCTGAGGGTTAGAGTTTGAGAAAGAGCACTAGAATCATAGGAAAATTTGTCTCCTTCATATCTCTCAGTGATTTCATCAATTTTATGCCAAAAAAAAAACAAAACAAACCAATGCTCATCAATTCACGGCAAAATTCAAGTAAAATATCTTATAAAACAAACAAACCCATCATATAAGTAAAGCAAATAACTATCATATAATAGGAAAACTGGTCGTTATGCTACCCACTAAAACAGTACTTAGTAATTCAGTTTGATACAAGAAAATAAAACAATAAGTAAAAGCAACTCAATCAATACTCTGAATGATATCATTCCAAGAAAACAATAATTTTTTGAATACATGCAAAACGGATCCCAACAAACACTAAAACAATTTGTATATATTAACTTCTAGTTCTTCTCCGATCAGCGGCATATTGAGACAAGGACAACTTCCGACAGTGGAGTCGACTGTGGTGTTGACTGAGGCGTTGACTGCGGTGTCGGTAGTGGAGAGTTTCGGCAAACGGGACAAGAACCATTGAGCTTAAGCCAAGCGTCAAGACAAGAGACATGGAAGTAGTGTTTACACTCTGGCATCATCCTCACCATCTCTTCTTCCATATACTCACACAAACATATGGAACACGTCGTGTCTCCTCCTCGACGTCACCGCCTTGAAGTTCATCATCACCTGAAGCTGCGACGGTTATACCTCTAGTGTAACGGAATTTAGGGTAAGAGTTGATGATCGGTTGATCAAGTCCACCTACGACGACGTTACCAGAAGGAGCTGACTCGAGATCATCGCCTTCGGCTACGAATATGATTCTTGGGACGATCATGCTACGGTTACCGAAAGAAGAGTCTACGTTTGCGGAGGAGGAGGTAGAGAAGCGGAGGCGGAGGCGCGGCAACAGATGTGGAAGAAGAGGATGATGGTGGAGATGAGGAGGAGGAAACCAAGAGCTATGGCTATGGAGGTAGCCAAGGCCGAGGTTATGTAAGTAGGGATAGGGACTGGAGGTGGTGGAGGAGGAAAGAAGATGGTGGTTGTGGCGGTTGACATTTGATGGTGAAGAAGAGGTTAAGGCCATGGTGGGAGATGGAAGCAAAGTGATGGAGATTATTATTATTATTGTTTTGTTTTACATTTTTGTTTGGGAGGTTGGTGGAAGCTACTGGTACAAGTTTGGTAAATATTAAAAGGATTGGAATGGTGTGATGGTGAATGGCCCAAGGAAAGTCACACATTGTTATCTTATTTTGTTTAAGTGCTTCAGCAGTTTGACATTGACATCATGACATGTGTGATATCTGTTGTTTATCTTTCTTTTTTTTTAGGTTAGTTCGTTTCATCAATCAACAAATTGTTGTTTAAGACATAAGAGAAGAGCTATTCTATCATTCAACAAATTGTTGTTCATTCCTTTTTTTTTTTCCTATATAATTTTATGAGGGTTTGACTCTGCTTGCTTTGAACGAGTAAAGTGTTAAGTTTAACATATCAGGAGAAGAGCAGTATTAGCTTACATCTTGTTGTGGAAGATGGTTGAATCACCCTTGAAGCAGATGGATTCCGATGCTCATCTAACACAGACATTATATCAACAAATATGTCAGAAAAGCTCATGGTCAATGTTAGAACCTCAAACCAAAGCCTTATCACCTTTATGGTTAAAAGACGTCCGTGGATGGTTGTTGTATCTCTGTTGCATCTTTCCTCTCTAGCAGATTTGTCTCTTATCCAATAAAAGCTTCCCGGAGTAAACGAATCAGACTTCTTATCTCCTCCTCCAATATCAAAGAAAAGAACACAAGAAGAAATTAAAACAAGCTATATAAGAAAAAGTATAGGCAGAAAACAAGAAAACAAATGAGATTTTGATTTTTAGAAAACAAAAAAAAACGAGAGGGGAAACTGCTTAATTGCAAGATTGATTAGAAGGAGCTAAGTGATCATCAGTGTCAAGCAAATAAAACGTACAATCGCTAACGATACCATGACTGGATGCTTGTTCTAATTGTTTTCACAAATTACACATAAGTTTCTTCTATCAATCAAGTAATATAGAAAATTCCCCTCTAAAAAACTGTAATGAAAACAATATTTTGACAAAAAAAAACAGAATGGTCATTGTGTTTCTGTGCATGAAATCAGAAAGAAAAGCGTACCCTCATGTAGACTTTGGGAGTTGTATCCTTCAAGCATGTTCTTCAAGCATCCCCTCCACCAATACCAAAACAAAGAACACAAGAACAAAAGTTAAAACAAGCAAAAGAATCAATGAAACAAATAAAAGGCTAGTAATAAGGAATCCAGGCAGGCAGAAAACAAGAAAGCCAATGAAGAGGGAAAACTGCTACACGGCAGAGACTGATTAGGAAGAACTAATTGTTTTTCTAAGTGTCAAGCCAAATAAAGCATACAATCACTGACTGGATGTAATTTCACTGACTGGATGTAATTTCTATTTGTTTTCACAAATTACACAAAAGTTTTCATTATCAATCTAAGTAGTATAGAATTTTCCTTTTCATAGTTTGAAATTTTTTTTTAAAAATGTTGTAGAGAAAAAAACAATGCTTTGACAAAATTTTATTTAAAAAAATCAAGTTTAGTGTTAAATTAAAGAAATTCCCTACCTTACAAATAAGTGTCCGATGAAGAAAGACGATGGCTGTGACGGTGAACTCGCGAGACAACATCAAATCCAATCCGAAGCGGATAGACTCGACTCATCTCCACCAGTGGTTGTTGTGTTTCTGTGCAAGAAGCACCAAAAGCTTAATCGTGTAGACTCTGTTTCCATGGGAGACTAATCGCATTCCATCTCTGGCTGGCTACATCCGCAAAGTAATCGGAGAAGTGAAATAAAGAAAAAAATAAGAAAATCTGATGAACAAGAAGAAATAATGCCCGTTGTGTCTCCCAAGAATCCAAGAAATTATAGCCGTTGCAAAATAATATCTGAATTTGCTATTGGAGTAGTGAACCAATATAAATAAGGATTTTTAGTAATTTAAACCCTGAACTAATGATCAATCGTAAAATAAACCCTCAACTAAAAATTCTGTGAAATAAACTCTCATCTTTATGTTCGTTAATGTTTTCGACCCTCCGTTATAAACGTCACCTGTTGACGACAAAGGTTATGAAGGGGAGAAAACATTAACGAACATAAAGATTATGGCTTATTTCATATGATTTTTAGTTGATGATTTGTTTTACGATTTATCTTTAGTTGGGGTTTAAATTATTAAAGTTCCTATAATTATTGATTAATTAGTAATTATTTCAAGCCTCATAAATTTCAGGATCGGCTCTACTGTTAATACAAACTCACTTTTCTTTGTATAAGGATTGTATATTATACAACAAATAAAAATTTGATGAGAAAATGTTAATAGAAATCGACCTATATATTTACTCTATATCATTTAAGTAAAATAAACTATATTTTTCTAAAATAAAGAATGTTATTTTGTTCTCTATAAATAGCTCAACATTATCTCAGACAACAAACTGAGTGGACCAATCTCGATCCGCTCGTTTATTCACTAGTTTTGTTTTCATTGCAGATTTAAATTATTAATTTTTAGTAATTTAAACCCTCGACTGAAAATAAACCGTTAAACAAACCTTCAACTAAAAATATGTGAAATAAACCCTCATCTTTGTATCCGTTAATGTTTTCGCCCTCCATAACCTTTGTCGCTAATGCTAACGCTTCTCCTCGATAGTTGACAACAAAGATTACGGAGGGGTGAAAATTAACGGACATAAAATGAGGGTTTATTTCACATGATTTTTAGCTGAGGGTTTGTTTTACGATTGATCTTTAGTCGAGAGTTTAAATTGCTAAAAATCCTATAAATAAATATATATTATTTAATTGAATCTGCTTATATAGTAAACCAAAATAAATAGAATTCTATGATAGCCGTTAGGATTCTGCAAGGTGTGTGGTTGATTCAACCATCTATCATCAACCATGGATGGTTGATTCTGCATGGTCCATGCCCATGGATATGCTTATAGTATGTTAAATTCATAGGATTCCCCTCATTCAGTGTGTCTAGCTCTGAGACAGCTTCATCAAACGCTTGCTTAGCAAGGTGACACGCACTGAACAGAAATATTAAAAAAAAAAACAATCTCAAAAATCCATGAAAACAGTGAGTCTATTTATATTCTTAGTAGTTAAACAATATCTCTAAAACCTTTCAGGTGAGTTCATGATCTCGTAGTAGAGAAGACAGAGAAATTTAAGGCCAAACCCAATCTAATAGGATGTGTAGTAGTAGGAATCTGTAAAGGAAAAAAATACTCAAAAAGTGATCAACAAAGACTATGTTATAGATCAGTCTCACAAGTAGAGCACCTCATAGGCTTTCAAAGACTGATCAGCAGCCTCTTTCCTCTCATCCTGATTTGAATTCAGCAAGTTAGCGGGATAATAGTCACCTTTTCCTGCCAAAAAAAACTCAAACAAAATAATCTCCATATACATATAACTTTAATGATCTTAAGCTTAACAGCATTAGTTAAAAGGAGTATTATTAGCTTACATCTTGTTGATTCATCTTCGAGGAAGCAGATGGGATCAGATGCTCATCTAACAGACTAACACAGAGATTATGTCAAGGCAAATGTTTTAAAGCTCTAGCTCAACTTTCTCCGTGTAGTCTTTGATCCTCTTTACATAACTTCGTGGAGGATTCTTTCTCCTCGTCTGTTACATCCATCAAAAAATAATGCTTCTGATGCTGTAGACAGTGTGTTTTCTTCGCTGAACCAATTAAACAGGAGATATAGCTGGAGAAAAGTTCTCACACTTTTCCTCTGGCTTGCAAGAAGCTTCAAACAGAACAACAGCTTTTGTTAATTTTTAATGATTGTTATTGTTTCGATAGTTTTCGTTCTTGTAAGGGAATGCCGGATATCAGATTACTAGTATAAACTATCACGAGAAAGTTTAAATATTTTAATGCCATTAACAAGACTATCTTGTTAGTCATAAACCATGAGAAGTTTCATGTCGTATTTGTATATGTAGGGGAGGAGGGCCAGTAACTATCTTATTTCTTAACCATAAAGATGAAAGGACAAAAAAAAAATTGTGTTGCATGATCTAGTGAAGTTTCATGTTGCATGATCTAGTGAAGTATGTACTGTCGAGATAAATAATTGTTTAAATTGACCTGAGAGAACCAAAACCGGTTACGGTATGAATGAAATATTTTAAAACCTCCGTTGCGGAACTCAAACCCGGTCTCTCGAGTGAGAGCCGAATATCCTGACCAGCTAGATTACAACAGATGTTGCAACACATTCATAGCATGATAAGTTTAGTTATATCTCTCTTTGATCACTTTTGTAGCTGAAAAGCTCTTCATGATATATCTCTTTGATCACTTTTGTAGCTGAAAAGCTCTTCATGAACATGAAGTGGAAGTTGAGCCTAATATTCAATGAATTTCTTATCATTAATCTTTATTTTTTTCTACTCCTCAAAGAACATATAAGGATAGAAACATAGATCATTAAAAGAGACGTTTCTTCCCGTTTTAAAAAATTAGAACGATGGATGGTCATGTATCAAAAAATAAAGTTTAGCATACATTTACAGAAAAGCTAAATATTTTTGTAGGATAACACCTACGTATTTTAGTAAAGTTCAAAAAACATGAAAATATTGTTTAAATGCATAGTTGCATCCACCACTGACATATGATGATGGTTAAAGGGTTTGGAACATTTGTTGTCTCATTTTCTCTAGATAATAGAGATTTCATAGTGGTTACTCTACTGATTTAAGCAGTATATGAAGTTTAAGAAAATTAATTATTAAAAATTAAAAAGACGGCCATGTACCATGAAAAAAGTTTATCATACATTAATATAAATATCGGATATGGTTAGAAATGATTAAATAACACTAAAGAGTACAAGGTTCAATTTATTGATCATTTACCGAAAAGCTAAATATTTTTTGTAGGGATTAACCTATATATTTTGAGTGAAATTAAAAAAATATACATTTTTTTTAATGTATAGTTGCATCCTCCACTTACATATGATGATGGTCAAAGAGGGTTGGATCCTTTATTGTCTTCGTTTCTCTAGATAATAGAGATTTCATATTGGTTACTCCATTAATTTAAGAAGCATATGAAGTTTAACTAAATTTATTGTTAAAAAATTAGAAAGATGGCAATTTACCATGAAAGAAAGCTTAGCAAACGTTAATATAAATATCAGATGTTGTTAGAAATTATTAAATAACACCGTAGAATACAAGATTCAATTTATAGAGCATTTACCGAAAAACTAAATATTTTCGTAGGGGTTGTTAACCTACATGTTTTGAGTGAAATTCAAAAATATGACAATTTTGTTTTAATGCATAATTGCATCCTCCATTTACATATGATGATGGTCAAAGAGGTTTGGAACCTTTGTTGTCTCCGTTTCTCTAGATAATAGAGATTTCATATTGGTTAGTCCATTAATTTAAGAACCATATGAAGTTTAACTAAATTAATTGTTAAAATATTTGAACGATGGCCATGTACCATGAAAAAAAGTTTAGCAGACATTAATATAAATGTCGGATGTAGTTAGAAATTATTAAATCACACTAAAGGGTAAAAGGTTAAGTATATAAAGCATTTACCGAAAAGCTGAATATTTTCGTAGGGGTTAAACCTACATATTTTGAGTGAAGTTCAAAAAATATGAAAAAATTATTTTAATTTATAGTTGCATCCTCCACTTATATATGATGATGGTAAAAGAGATTTGGAACCTTTGTTGTCTCCATTCTCTAGATAAAGATTTCATATTGGTTAGTCCACTGATTTAAGAAGTATATGAAGTTTAACTAAATTAATTGTTAAAAATTAGAACGATGGATATATACCATGAAAGAAAGCTTAGAATACATTAATATAAATATCAGATATGGTTAGAAATGATTAAATAACACTAAAGAGTACAATCTTCAATTTATAGAGCATTTACCGAAAAGCTAAATATTTTCGGAGTGGTTAACCTACATATTTTGAGTGAAATTCAAAAAATATGACAATAGTGTTTTAATGCATAGTTGCATCCTCCATTTACATATGATGATGGTCAAAGAGGTTTGGAACCTTTGTTGTCTCCGCTTTCTGACAATAGAGATTTCATATTGGTTAGTCCATTAATTTAAGAACCATATGAAGTTTAACTAAATTAATTTTTAAAATATTTGAACGATGGCCGATACCATGAAAGAAAGTTTAGTAGACATTAATATAAATGTCGTATGTGGTTATAAATTATTAAATACAACTAAAGAGTATAAGGTTAAGTGTATAAATCATTTACCGAAAATCTGAATTTTTTCGTAGGGGTTAACCTATATATTTTGAATAAAATTCAAAAATATGACCATATTGTTTAAATGCATAGTTGCATTCTCCACCGGCATATATGATTTTCAAAGATTTTTGTAACCTTTATTGTTGCATTTTCTCTAGATAATAGAGATTTCAATATGGTTAGTCCTCTGATTTAAGCAGTATATGAAATTTAACCAAATTAAATTTAAAAAAGTTAGAACGATGGCAATGTATCATGAAATAAAGTTTTGCATACATGAATATAAATATCGGATGTGGTTTGAAACTACTAAATAACACTAAAGAGTATAAGATTCAAGAATCGAGCATTTATCAAAAGCTAAATATTTTCATAGGGGTTAGTTAACTATATATTTTGAGTAAAATTCAAAAATAAGAAAATATTATTTAAATGCATAGTTTTATCCTACACTTACATATTATGACGGTCAAAGAGGCCTAGAATCTTTGCTGTCTCCATTTTTATAGATAATAGACATTTTGTAGTGGTTAGTCCACTGATTTAAGAAGTATATGAAGTTTAACTAAATGAATTGTTTAAAATTAGAATGATGGCAGTATACCATGAGAGAGAGTTTAGAATACGTTAATAAAAATATTGGATGTGGTTAGAAATTATTAAATAACAGTAATGAGTATAAGGTTCAGTATATAGATTATTTACCGAAAAACTAAATATTTTTGTAGGGGTTAACATATATATTTTTATAAAATTAAAAAACATGAAAATATTGTATAAATGCATAGTTGCATCCTCCACTGATATATGATGATGGTTGAAGAGGTTTGGAACATTTGTTGTCTCACTTTCTCAGATAATAGATATTTCATAGTGGTTAGTCCACTGATTTAAGCATTATATGAAGTTTAACAAAATTAATTATTAAAAAATTAAAACGACGGTCATGTACCATGAAAAAAGTTGATCATACATTAATATAAATATTGTATGTGGTTAGAAAAGATTAAATAACACTAAACAATACAAGATTCAATTTATAGAACATTTACCGAAAAGTTAAATATTTTCGTAGGGTTAACTTATATATTTCGTGTGGAATTCAAATAATATGACAAAATTGTTTTAATGCATAGTTACATCCTTCAATTACATATGATGATGGTCAAAAAGGTTTGGAACCTTTGTTGTCACTGTGTCTCAAGATAATAGAGATTTCATATTGATTAGTTCATTAATTTAACAAGCATATGAAGTTTAACTAAATTAATTAATGAAAAATTAGAACGATGGCTATGTACCATGAAAGAAAGCTTAGAAAACATTATATAAATACGGATGTTGTTAGAAATGATTAAATAACATTAAAGAGTACGAGCTCAATTTATAGAGCATTTACTGAAAAGGTAATATTTCCGTTGTTAACTTCCATATTTTGAGTTGAATTAAAAAATATGACAAAATTATTATAAAACATAGTTGCATTGAATGTGGTTAAAAATTATTAAATAACAGTAATGAGTATAAGTTTAAGCATATAAAACATTTATCTAAAAGCTAAATATTTTAGGGGTTAACCTACATATTTTGGTAAAATTAAAAAAACATGAAAATATCGTTTTAATGCATATTTGCATCCTCTACTGACATATGATGATGGTAAAGAGTATTACATTTGTTGTATCCTGATTTCATAGTGGTTCGTCTTAATTATAGCAAGATATGTTTAACAAAATTAATTGTTAAATATTAAACGACGGTCATGTACCACAAAAAAGTTTATCATACATTAATATAAATATCATATGTGGTTAGAAATGACTAAATAATACTAAAGAGTACAAGGTTCAATTTATAGAGCATTTAACTAAAAGCTAAATATTTTGTAGGTTAACCTATATATTTTGAGCTAAATTTTCAAAAATATGACAAATTTTTTAATGCATAGTTGAATCTTCCACTTACATATGATGATGGTCAAAGAGGTTTGGAACCTTTGTTTTCTCCGTTTGTCTAGATAATAAAGATTCCATATTGGTTAATCCACTAATTTAAGAAGTATATGAAATTTAACTAAATTAATCGTAAAAAATTAGAACGATTGCAATGTACCATGGAAGAAAGCTTAGCATACATTAATATAAATATAGGATATTTTTAGAAATGATTAAATAACACCAAAGAGTATAAGCTTCAATTTATAGAACATTTTCCGAAAAGGTAAATATTTTCGTAGTGGTTAACCTACATATTTTGAGTGAAATTAAAAAAATATGAAAAATTGTTTTAATGCATAGTTGCATCTTACACTTACATATAATGATAGCCAAAGAGATTTGAAACCATTGTTGTCTCCGTTTCTCTAGATAATAGATTTTCATATTGGTTAATCCACTAATATAAGAAGCAAATGAAATTTAGCTAAATTAAATGTTAAAAAATAAGAGCGATGAACATGTACCATGAAAGAAAGTTTAGCATAAATTAATAAAAGTTCGATGTGGTTGGAATGATTAAATAACACTAAAGAGAAGGTTCAATTTAAAGAGCATTTATCGAAAAGCTACATATTTTCAGATATAACCTACATATTTTGAGGAAATTCAAAATATATGACAAATTTTTTTTAATGCATAGTTGCATCCTACACTTACATATGATGATGGTCAAATAATTTTGGATCATTATTGTCTCTGATTTTCTAGATAATAAATATATCATATTGGCTAGTCCACTGATTTAAGAAGCATATGAAGTTTAACTAAATTAATTGTTAAAAATTAGAACGACTATGTACCATGAAAGAAAGCATATCATACATTAATCTAAATATCGGATATGGTTAGAAATGATTAAATAACACTAAAGAGTACAAGCTTCAATTTATAGAACATTTTCTGAAAAGGTAAATATTTTTCGTAGTTATTAACCTACATATTTTAAGTGAAATTAAAAAAATATGACAAAATTGTTTTAATGCATAGCTGCATCTTCCACTTACATATGATGATGGTCAAATAGGTTTGAAACCTTTGTTGTCTCCGTTTCTCTAGATAATAGAGATTTTATATTGGTTAGTCCATTAATTCGAGAAGCAAATGAAGTTTAACTAAATTAATTGTTAAAAAATTAGAACGATGGCCATATAACATGAAAGAAAGTTTAGCATACATTAATATAAATGTTGGAAATATTGTTTAAATGCAAGTTGAATACTCCACTGACATATGATGATGGTTGAAGAGGTTTGGAACATTTGTGTCCTTTTCTCAAGATAATAGAGATTTCATAGTGGTTAATCCACTAATTTAACCTAAATTTAACAAAATTAATTATTAAAAAATAAAACGACGCCATGTACCATGAAAAATTATATCATATATTAATATAAATATCGGATGTGGTTAGAATTGATTAAATAACCAAAGAGTACAAGGTTCAATTAATAAAGCATTTCATGAAAAGCTAAAATATTTTCAGAAGGTCAACCTATATATTTTGAGTGAAATATAAAAAATATGTTAAAAATATTTTAATACATAGTTGCATCATCCACTTACATATGATGATGGTCAATTTATAGGGTATTTACTAAAAGATAAATATTTTCAGTAGTGGTTAACCTACATTTTTGAATGAAATTCAAAAATATGAAAAATTGTTTAAATGCATAGTTGCATCTTCCACTTACATATGATGATGGTTAAAGAGGTTTGGAACCTTTGTTGTCTCTGTTTTCAGCAGAGATTTCATATTGGTTAGTCGGTTAGTTTTAAGCATATGAAGTTTAACTAAATTAATTATTAAAATTAGAACGATGGCCATATTCGATGAAAGAAATAGCATACATTACTATAAATTTTGGATGTGATTATAAATAATTAGATCACACTGAAGAGTAGAAGGTTAAGTATATAAAGCATTTACCAAAAGCTGAATATTTTCTTACGGGTTAACCTATATATTTTGAGTAAAATTCAAAAATATGACCATATTTTTAAATGCATAGTTGCATCCTCCACTTACATATTATGAAGGGTTTAGAACCTTTTGTCTCCGTTTCTCTAGATAATAAATATTTCATATAGGTTAATCCACTGTTTTAAGAAGTATATGAAGTCTAACTAAATAAACTGTTAAAAAATTAGAACGATGGGTATATACCATGAAATAAATCTTAGCATATATTAATATAAATATCGGATATGGTTATAAATGATTAAATAACACCAAAGAGTACAAACTTCAATTTATAGAGCATTTACTTAAAAGCTAAATATTTTCGTGAGTGGTTAACCTACATATTATGGGTGAAATTTAAAAAAATATGATAAAATTGTTTTAATGTATAGTTGCATCCTCTACTTACATATGATGATGGTCAAAGAGGTTTGAAATCTTTTTTGTCTCTTTTTTTCAGATAATAGAGATTTTATATGGGTTAGTCCATTAATTTTAAGCATATGAAGTTTAAATAAATTAATAGTTAAAATAGAACGATGACCATGTACCATGAAAAAGTTTAGCATACATTAATATAAACCTCGGATGTGGTTAGAAATTATTAAATCACACTAAATAGTATAAGGTTAGTATATAAATCATTTACGAAAATCTGAATTTTTTCGTAGGGTTAACCTATATTTTGAATAAAAATCAAAAATATGACCATATTTTTTAAATGCATAGCTGCATCCTCCACTTACATATTATGAAGGTCAAAAGATTTGGAACCTTTTGTCTCTGTTTCTCAGATAATAAATATTTCATATAGGTTAATCCACCGATTAAGAAGTCTATGAAGTCTAACTAAATAAACTTTTTAAAAATTAGAACGATGGCTATATACCATGGAAATCTTACATTAATATAAATATCGGATATGGTTAGAAATGATTAAATAACACTAAAGAGTACAAGCATCAATTTGTAGGGCATTTACTAAAAATCTAAATATTTTCGTAGTGGTTAACCTATATATTCTGAGTGAAATTAAAAAATATGACAAATTTTTAATGCATAGTTGCATCTTCCACTTACATATGATGATGGTCAAAGAGGTTTGGAAACTTTGTTGTCTCCGTTTCTCTAGATAGAGATTTCATATTGGTTAGTCCATTAATTTGCTAAGCATGAAGTTTAAGTAAATTAATTGTTAAAAAATTAGAACGATGGTCATATACCTTGAAAGAAAGTTAAGATTATATTGCTATAAATTTAGGATGTGGTTAAAAATTATTAAATCTCACTGAAGAGTATAAGGTTAAGTATATAATGCATTTACCGAAGAGCTGTTTATTTTCGTGGGGGTTAACAAAAATATTTTGAGTAAAATTCCAAAAATATGACCATATTGTTTAAATACATAGTTGCATCCTCCACTTACATATGATGATGGTCAAAGAGGTTTGGAACATTTTGTATCTGTTTCTTAGATAATAATATTTCATAATTGTTAGTCCACCGATTAATAAGTATATGAAGTCAAACTAAATTAATTGTTAAAAAATTATAACGAAGGCTTTGTACCATAAAAGAAAGCTTAGCATACATTAATATATATCAGATATGGTTAGAAATGATTAAATAATCCTAGTAGTATAAGCTCAATTTATAGGGCATTAATCAAAAGATAAATATTATTGAGTTTAACCCTACGAAAATATTGAGTTTTTCAGTTAAATGCTCTATATACATAATCTTATGCTCTATAGTGTTGTTTAAAATTATTTAACCACATTCTACATTTGTATTAATGTATTTAAACTATATTTCAAGGTACATGTACATCATTCTAATTTTTAACAATTAATTTAGTTTAAATTCATCAATGCTTAAATAAGTAGACTAACCACTATAAAATCACTATTATCTAGAGAAAAACAGACAAAAAAACGTTCATAACCTTTGTTGATCATCATAATATGTAAGTGGAGGATGCAATTATGCATAAAACAATATTGTCATATTTTGAATTTCTCTCAAAATTTGTAGTTAACCCTACTAAAATATTGAGTTTAAATGCTCTATATACATAATCTTATACTTTTAGTGTTGTTTAAAATTATTTAACCACATTCTACATTTGTATTAAAGGTTTCTAAACACCTTTCATGGTACATGTACATCATTCTAATTTTAACAATTAATTTAGTTATTCATATACCTTTTAAATAAGTAGACTAACCAATATAAAATCACTATTATCTGAGAAACAGAGACAACAAACGCTTTAACTCTTTCATCATCATAATATGTAAGTGGAGGATGCAATTATGAAATAAAACAATATTTTCATTTTTGAATTTCACTCAATTTGTAGGTTAACCCTACTAAAATATTTAGTTTTTCGCTAAATGCTCTCTATATACATAATCTTACTCTTTAGTGTTGTCTAAATTATTTAACCACATTCTACATTTGTATTAAAAGGTTTCTAAACTATCTTTCAAGTTACATGTACATCATTCTAATTTTTAACAATTAATTTAGTTTAAATTCATATAATGCTAAATAAGTATCAACCACTATGAAATCACTATTATCTGAGAAACAGAGACAAACAACGATTCTAACCTCTTTGATCATCATAATATGTAAGTGGAGGATGCAATTATGCAATAAAACAATATTGTCATATTTTTGAATTTTCTCAAAATTTGTAGTTAACCCCTACTTAAAATATTGAGTTTTCGTTAAATGCTCTATATACATAATCTTATGTTATTTAGTGTTGTTTAAAATTATTTAACCACATTCTATATTTTATTAATGTATTATAAACTATATTTCAAGGTACATGTACATCATTCTAATTTTTAAAATTAAATTAGTTTAAATTCATATACTCGCTTAAATAAGTAGACTAACCAATTAAATAACTATTAATGAAAGACAAACGCTTTAACCTCTTTGACCATCATAATATGTAAGTGGAGGATGCAATTATGCAAAAACAATATTGTCATATTTTTTGAATTTCCTCAAAATTTGTAGGTTAACAACCCCTACTTAAAATATTGAGTTTTTCGTTAAATGCTCTATATACATAATCTTATACTCTTTAGTATTGTTTAAAATTATTTTACCACATTATTAATTTTATTAATGTATTCTAAACTATCTTTCAAGTACATGACATCATTCTAAATTTTAAAATTAAATTAGTTTAAATTTATATACTGCTTAAATAAGTACTAACCACTATTAAATCAATATATCTAGAGAAATAGGGACAACAAACGTTCCTAACCTCTTTGATCATCATAATATGTAGTGGAGGATGCAATTATGCATAAAACAATATTGTCATATTTTGAATTTCTCAAAATTTGTAGGTTAACCCCTACTGAAAATATTGAGTTTTTTCAAATGCTCTATATACATAATCTTATACTCTTTAGTTGTTTAAAATTATTTTACCACATTATTCATTTTATTAATGTATTCTAAACTATCTTTCAAGTACATGTACATCATTCTAATTTTTAAAATTAATTTAGTTTAAATTCATATACCGCTTAAATAAGTAGACTAACCATTATAAAATCACTATTATCTAGAGAAACGAGACAACAAACGTTCCTAACCTCTTTGATCATCATAATATGTAAGGAGTATGCAATTATGCATAAAACAATATTGTCATATTTTGAATTTCTCTCAAAATTTGTAGGTTAACCCCTACTTAAAATATTGAGTTTTTCGTTAAATGCCTCTATATACATAATCTTATGCTCTATAGTGTTGTTTAAAATTATTTAACCACATTCTACATTTGTATTAATGTATTCTAAACTATCTTCAAGGTACATGTACATCATTCTAATTTTAACAATTAATTTAATTTAAATTCATCTAATGCTTAAATAAGTAGACTAACCACTATAAAATCATTATTATCTAGAGAAACAGAGATAACAAACGTTCTTAACCTCTTTCATCATCATAATATGTAAGTGGAGGATGCAATTATGCAATAAAACAATATTTTCATATTTTTTGAATTTCTCTCAAAATTTGTAGGTTAACCCCATGAAAATATTGAGTTTTCGTTAAATGCTCTATATACATAATCTTATGCCTTTAGTGTTGTTTAAAATTATTTAACCACATTCTACATTTTTATTAATGTATTCTAAACTATCTTTCAAGGTACATGTACATCATTCTAATTTTAACAATTAATTTAGTTAAAATCATATATCGCTTAAATAAGTAGACTAACCACTATAAAATCACTATTATCTAGAGAAACAGAGACAACAAACGTTCCTAACTCTTTGATCATCATAATATGTATGGAGGATGCAATTATAATAAAACAATATTTGTCATATTTTTGAATTTCTCTCAAAATTTGTAGGTTAACCCCTATGAAAATATTGAGTTTTTCGTTAAATGCTCTATATACATAATCTTACTTTAAGTGTTTTTAAAATTATTTAACCATATTCTACATTTGTATTAAAAGGTTTCTAAACTATCTTTCAAGGTACATGTACATCATTCTAATTTTAACAATTAATTTAGTTGAAATTCATAATCGCTTAAATAGTTAGACTAAC
Organism: Brassica nigra; assembly: GCA_016432835.1. NCBI lineage: Eukaryota > Viridiplantae > Streptophyta > Magnoliopsida > Brassicales > Brassicaceae > Brassica > Brassica nigra. The sequence goes on from JAEACV010000611.1 coordinate 21,294, forward strand.
CACTATAAAATCACTATTATCTAGAGAAACAGACAACAAACGTTCCTAACCTCTTTGATCATCATAATATGTAAGTGGAGGATGCAATTATGCAATAAAACAATATTGTCATATTTTTGAATTTCTCTCAAAATGTAGAACCCTACCAAAATATTGAGTTTTTCGTTAAATGCTCTATATACATAATCTTATACACTTTTAGTGTTGTTTAAAATTATTTAACCACATTCTACATTTGTATTAAAGGTTCTCTAAATCTTTCAAGGTACATGTACATCATTCTAATTTTTAACAATTAATTTAGTTTAAATTCATATCACTTAAATAAGTAGACTAACCACTATGAAATCACTATTATCTAGAGAAACAGAGACAACAAACGTTCCTAACCTCTTTGATCATCATAATATGTAAGTGGAGGATGCAATTATGCATAAAACATATTGTCATATTTTTTGAATTTCTCTCAAAATTTGTAGGTTAACCCCTACTAAAATATTTGTTTTTCGTTAAATTCTCTATATAAATAATCTTATATTCTTTAGTGTTGTTTAAAATTATTTAACCACATTCTACATTTGTATTAAAAGGTTTCTAAACTATCTTTCATGTACATCATTCTAATTTTTAACAATTAATTTAGTTTAAATTCATATATCTGCTTAAATAAGTAGACTAAACCATATAAAACACTATTATCTAGAGAAACGGAGACAACAAACGTTCCTAACCTCTAACCTCTTTGACCATCATAATATGTAAGTGGAGGATGCAATTATGCAATAAAACAATATTGTCATATTTTTGAATTTCTCAAAATTTGTAGGTTAACCCCCACAAAATATTGAGTTTTTCTTAAATGCTCTATATATAATCTTATACTCTTTAGAGTTGTTTAAAATTATTTAACCACATTCTACATTTTTATTAATGTATTTTAAACAATCTTTCAAGGTACATGTACATCATTCTAGTTTTTAACAATTAATTTAGTTTTAATCCGTATACTGCTTAAATAAGTAGACTAACCACTATGAAATCAATATTATCTAGAGAAAAGGAGACAAAAAGGTTCCTAACCTCTTTGAGCATCATAATATGTAAGTAGAGGATGCAATTATGCAATAAAACAATATGGTCATATTTTTTGAATTTCTCTCAAAATTTGAAGGTTAACCCCTACGAAAATATTAAGTTTTTTCTTTAAATGCTCCATATACATAATCTTATACTCCTTAGTACTGTTTAAAATTATTTAACCACATTCTACATTTGTATTAATGTATTCTAAACCATCTTTCAAGTTATATTTACATCATTCTAGTTTTAAACAATTAATTTAGTTTAAATCCATATACTACTTAAATAAGTAGACTAACCACTATGAAATCACTATTATATAGAGAAACGGAGACAACAAGGGTTCGTAACCTCTTTGACCATCATAATATGTAACTGTAGGATGAAATTATGAAATAAAACAATATGGTAATATTTTTTGAATTTCTCTCAAAATTTGTAGTTAAACCCCTACGAAAATATTGAGTTTTTAGTTAAATGCTCTATATACATAATCTTATACTCTTTAGAGTTGTTTAAAATTATTTAACCATATTTTACATTTGTATTAATGTATTCTAAACTATCCTTCAAGGTACATGTACATCATTCTAGTTTTTAACAATTAATTTAGTTGAAATTCATATACCGCTTAAATAAGTAGACTAACTACTATAAAATCATATTATCTAGAGAAACAGAGACAACAAACGTTCCTAACTCCTTTCATCATCATAATATGTAAGTGGAGGATGCAATTATGCAATAAAACAATATTGTCATATTTTTTGAATTTCTTCAAAATTTGTAGGTTAACTCCTCATAAATATTGTTTTTCAAGTTATGCCTATCATACAATCTTATACTCTTTAGTTGTTGTTTAAAATTATTTAACCAC
>JAEACV010000230.1:0-30592 GCA_016432835.1 Brassica nigra
CGCCGCCCGGGCTGGCCAGCGTGGCAGCGTGGTATGGGCAGGCGTGCTGCGGCAGCTAAGAGCCGGCCCAGCGTGGCAGCGATGCGTATGAGCGAGTGCGCCGCCAGGCGGGCGGCCGCCGGCCCAGGCGACCTGCGTGATCGCGTCGGCCGGCGCCAGGCGGAGTATGCCGCCCGGCCAGGAATAGGTGCGCCGGCGCCAGGCGTCAGGTGCCAGCGGCGTTTGAAGATCTCGGCGAGGGCTTCGATTTGATATCTTGATCGTTTTCTGGTTCCTCGCGGTTTGAAGAGCGACCTCTTGAAGGCAGATTCTTTTGTGTTTTAGGGTTTTGTGGTGATCGAATCTTGCGGTGTCCTTGGCGGCGGACCCGATCTTTCGGGGACTCCGTATGCGCCGTAGATTCCGATCTTACTTTCAAAGTGTTTCCGCGAAGAACCCATAAGTAAAAATAATCCTAGCGTTGATTTCGAGATAACCGTTGCTCGACCCCCCAGGAGAGTGGATATTCTAATTTGAAAAATCTCGTATAACTTCTTTCAAATTATCGGAGACTTTTTTGTTTTGAAATACCAGACTTTGATCATTGTTGATTCCGTCGTGACCGATTTTGATACCAACAGTTAGCCCCAGCTCGTTAGAACCTTAAGTGATGTTCTTGCGGCGATAAGATATATCGAGGTAAGATAGAAGCGGAATTAATGGTTGAAAACTCCGGAAATTAAGATTAGAGCTCTGCTTTGAAGGCTGCCCTACGTGCCACTTACTTGTTGTAGGGATCAAGCCTTCCGTAGTTAGTTTTGGAGTTTAAGACCCTTGTGATCTGTTTTCCAGCGAGACTTATATGATCTGGTTATGTGTCATGAGAGACTTCGAGCATGATGCTGTTGATGTATTTGTTTGGTCACAAGTTGTGAGGCCATTTATCGTTTTCGATTTTTTGAACCCAGTTTTTTGAAGTATGAGAATGAGGGTGTGAGTTGTCGTCTCATTCCTAGTTCCTGATGATCACCGTACATATTGTTTGCATAAAGCAAGAGATTTTCCATGGTTTACCGATCTACAGTGAAAAGTTAAGTAAAGCGAATAGACTTAAGTGAAGAGACAAATTTTTGGATCATTATACCATACTATGTCTGTGAGATGTCAAGATCCAGCGTGGCTGGGTTTAGGGCAGACACAGGTTTACTCTCGGTTGAGGCTTTCGCGATGACAAATCGGCTTCGTTTTGCCTGTTTTGCGATTTTAACCTGACTTCGTTACGTCAAAATTGTTTATTAAACTATATTATTTATGCGGAAGTGAGTCGGGCTACTTCCTTCTGAAGAGCTAAACCAAATTTTAGTTCTTGTATAGGCTATGATGTTTATCCTTATGGGATCTGCAAGAGAGCTACCCACTTGAAGAGTATTTATTTTTCTGTTTAAGGGCGTTAGAGTTAGTTTGTTGTGATCAGCAACAGCGAAATGATACCAGTTTAGAGGCATGTTACCGTTTAGAGGTGTGTTTGTATGTTTGAGTTAGAGGCGAGGATTTCGTCTGGAGCGTTTTGAGGAAAAGAATGTCCTTGAGCATTAGCGGCGTCTGCAGCGTGCTGAAGTCGAGTTTTCCTTATTGCGCGTTCGTGGTTGGAAATGTTGGGCGAGCTTGGGAGATGTTTTCGCGAATGTTCGCAGCCAGAAACTGTTGTTTGGTTTGGGCCCGAGGACCAAGGGGTGGCGTAAGTTGACCAGGAGAAGCGTCTACATTCAGGTATAGCATTGAAGTGTTGGCCTTCGGGATTTGATTGTATATATTAAGGATGACTCATATAACTCTTGGAGCCTTGTCCGCGAGTGTTTCTTTTCATGCGTGTTTACGAGTATAGAACTTAATCGATTGGCGATAAGTTTAAATCTTCCGTTAACCATATAGTTTGTTAGGACTGAGTTTTGGTATGAAGAGTTTATCGTATGATTTCCGATTACGGGTTATCGACAAATTGCTTCGTAATAGTCACTTGGCGTTCTATGAACAAATCGTGGATTGTTGTTTTTTAGTAGTTAAGTGATTGGCGGTGAATTAGCTCGAATGCTTTGGATTGGCATGGAGGCTAGATTCAGCCGTATCGCCAAGAAGTTGTTGATGCTTGATCAGACCATGACCCTTATTAAGGTCATGTTAGTTTCGATTGTCCTTAATGGGGATGCGAATTCAGGTCGGGCTTTACGAGGAATCGTAGTTGGCGAGGGCCAAATAGCGTTGCGAGATAGACATGCCAAGCATAGCGGAGTTTTCTGAGTTATGGCTGATGGCTTTTAGAAGCGATCTTCCACTTTAGGTCTTAGTTATCACGATGAATGGTTTTGTATAAAATTTTTTTGTTGCATGAAAATGCGTTTCATTTTATCGAGGGGACAAAGTTAAAGGATCGGCGGCAGGACCGCGTGCGGGTTCGCCTGCGTGATTATTTCCTGCTTTCGGGCGTAACATTGAGGTAAGCGAAAGCAGAAACCTTGTGGAGCAAAACTGTCTATGTGATTACCGTTGGACCCATTATGTTTATTTTCACGAAAGTTGCTTTGTATGAATTGTTTCGACCATACAGAGGATTTTTTTATTAAAAGTGATGTAGAGGGGTTTCGTAAAGATGGCGGAGAGTGTTTCTCACAAATTACTTGCGATATTAGCGACAGCGGATTATGTTTTCCTCATTCACTTTTCGTGCGAAATCGTTTTGCATGAGACCGATCATGTTTTTCCATAGGCTGTTTTGTTTAAAATATTCTTGTTATAGAAAGTAATGGATGACCGGTTTCATGGAGATAGAAAATCGCAGATTATCAAAATAGCGATGTTTCAGCGGATTACACGAGATGTTTCCATTATGATTTCGAACCTTTGGGCCGATAGCTGAACTACTCATGGAGTTTTACGAAGGTTATTTCGTTATTTTAAGTAGTTCACCGTCGTGCTATTAGTCTAGCGTTGGTACATGTTTGATAGCGAGTTCGCGGCGAGAGCGGCGATAAGTTTTCAAGACTATGTTTTGCAGCGGTTGGGCTATGCGTTATTGCGTCTTTTAGCGAATCTTATTGCTGCGAGTTTGCTTTGTCAAAAGCGTTGTCTTGATGCTGAAGCAAAAAAGTTTTCGAAGATGGGATTATCATTACTACTTTCCTTTTCTTTTTTCTGAGCGGGTTGCCCCTTGGGTCTTAAATTGTTTCACGTTTTCTTTCTTTTAGGGCGGGATGAGTATGCTTTTGCAGGCGATCGTGTCCGGTTTTGAGACTGATCGGTTGCATGTTCTGTAGTCTCATCGATCGTTCAGGCTGCCTCTTGCCCGTTCCCCTTTGTTTAAGTGACTTTTAATGGTTCATCGTCAAAGGACTTTGAAAAGTTTGATACCGAGCGAGAATCGGTTTTGATGAAATTCTGGCGAGAATATCGGGCCGAAAAGAGATATGAACGCGAAGTTCCTGTTCGTTTCTTACGTACTGCTGGTTAAATTGACAATGTGTCAGAAGGAACATTACAGAATCGTTGAAACAAAGGGAGGAGAAATGGCGATAACTTCGAAGAAGGCTAAGGTGGTTGCTTTAGACAAATGGAGACATTGGGCAAAGGCGCCACTCGAGTGGGAATCTTAGCTCGTCGGCTATGGCGAACTGGTTAGGTCCTTATCGTTTCATATGATCTTGTATGACTTCACGAATGGTGTTTTAAAAATATTGCGGAGCTTGATTTTTTAAAATATGAACTTCGAGAAGGCTTTGTGGAAGAATCGTCGTGTTTCTCGAACAATCCGAACATGGGTTTAAGGGACCAAGATGTTGCCGTTGTCGAGATCCGAGGCGACTACCGCGGATGAAGCGCCGAGACCCTTGCCGGTGGCGCGATGGAAGCTTGCAGACCTCTTTGCCCGCATGCGGGAAGGGCGAGCTGCCGCTGCGGCGCCCGAGCCTGGCGTGTTAATAAGTGCCCGCATGTGATTTCACCGCCCGCGCCAAGCGTGGTCGGTCTGCCGCCGGCGTAAGTGGTCATGCGGTCTACGCCCGGCATCAAAACCTGCGCCCGTCTGCGTGTCAACGTCCCGATGCTGCTGTTGCACGCCGTATTAGATCAGGGCTCCACGGACTCAAAGATCGAGTTGAAAACTCAGGCAAAGATGCATGGTACTGAGACAGGGACGGTCGTCCTATGACGGGGCAGAGATCCTTCTCATGGGGAATTAGTGAGACAGCGACATTGTTTTCTTACGTAAAATCTCAGCGGAAGCTCGATTGAGGCGATCACGAAAACCATCTTGACCTAGACTCAAAGGAGAGTAAAGTGGGGTTTCCACAGGCGAGGTGTCCATGGGCAGAGGTGACCTTGGTGATGGTTTTCTTCTCGTGGGCGAAGAGTGATTTTGTTCCCTTTGTAAAATCTCAGCGGAAACTCCGATTGAGCGAAGCGAAAGCCACTTTGATCTAGACTCAAAGGATAACGAAGGTGAGTTCACCCTGTGGTGAGGTAGCCATGTCGGAGGTGAGGTGACCTCGGTAATGTTTGTCCTTGCCTACGGCGAGGTGGCGAGGAACAGTGACTTTGTTCTCTTAAGTAAAATCTCAGCGGCAACTCCGATTGAGGATGAAAGCGAAAACCATTTTGACCTAGACACAAAGGAGAACAAAGTGGGCCTACTAAGGCGGACTGGGAAGACTGATCTTACCCTATGGAAAGTCATCCTAGTAAAGATCAAGCTCCGACCTCCTTCGTTTTCCGTTTGTTCCTCGAGAGTTGTTTGTAAGAAGTATGGCGGTGGGAATCAATGAACCGGTTGCGTGCTTCTGTTCCATGATTAATATAGGGTTTCCCCAGGTTTGAGGTAGAATAAGTTTTATTTTCGAGGGTTCGAAGAAGCGTTTTAGTAGAAACCTTGCTTTCGTGATTTCTCTAGCGGTAACAAGGCGAATTTTGGGGTTTGGTAGATTTTATCGTTGCCCTTTCTGTTTAGATAGAGAAATTGGAGGCTCGTTTTCGTGCTCCTGTGGCGGAAACGCGGCTGGATTTTATTTGCTTTCGAGCACCGTGGCGTTTCGTGAAAGTTGGCCTTAGGAAAAGTCATTTGCTGGAGTTGTTTTACCATTGTTGGCATAGGCTGCAACTTTTCTTTCATATTTCCGGACATGGTCCCGGCTTTCGGGCAATGAGTAAAGAGTAATCCGTCCCCTCCTGGCGCCAAGCTGTGGGAACGAAATTCACACCGTCGATTTTAATGAATAAAATTGAGGAAAGCCAAGTTAACCCGACTTTCCTTGAAGGTCAGTTCTCTGCGACAGCCAACGACAAATGACCAAATAATGCGGAAAGGTTTGTTAAGATTTGGGACTGGACCTTAAGAAAGGCTGCCTACGTTTTCGAGGATCAAGTCGGCGTGGACGAGTTAAAAAGAATTGAGCGAAGAGCCGAACCTGGGCGGGTTAAATGCAGTATGGTGTTTGTCATAAAACAGGCATGTAGAAGATCGCGCTAGGGTTTACATGTCGCGAACTATTTAAATAAAAGAATTGTCCGATTCTTAGCCAGAGGAGCCGAATTCTGCGAGGAGGCTGACAGGCGTTCTAGGGCCTGGTTAGTCATTATGGCGTTAGTCATAAAGCGGGCATCGAGATAATGCACAGGGTTTACTAATGAATTCTGATAAAAGTATAGTTAGATCCCCAGGGGGTCGGAGAAGATAAAACTAGAACAAGAAGCGACCCAGGCGTTCTAAGTCCTGCCTCGCTGGCCTAACCGCTAAGTTCTAAGTTCTGAAGCTAGCATGAGTTCTCTGAGAGTCTAGATTCTAGGATTTTCGGATCTCTCCTCTTACTCTTGCTCTCCTTATATATCCACTCCAAGGTCGGTTTGCCTTAGGATGATGGACACCGCCTTTAGACCCCGAGCTTATCTCTTCATGAAATATTCCATTTTCGTCGGTCTTCGTTAATTATCCTCGAGTTTTCAGCTATTTTTTGGTGACTTGATGTTTATCAGAGCGTTGATGAAATCGGGATAAATCGTCATAACATTTGGGCCTGAATCCTTAAATCGTAAGTAAGTCTGTGGACTTATCTTAAGTCGTTGAGCGTTTTATCACGATTTCGAGGAAGACTATCTTTCGTAAAATAAACCATTATAGCTTAAGGATCGATGTTCAAGTTAATCGATCTTTGTTTTATCTGATATCTTCGCGAAATCCAATCCTTAGTTTCGTAAATTAAAACATGGGGGGCGATTCCAACCCGTCGAAGTCGAAGAGGAAGCTGATCTAGGAATCCTTAGTGAGCATTCATTACCCGATCTCAAAGCGAGGCGTCATCGATACTCTTATAGAGTAATTGATCGGCGGTGCCAAAGATGTATCGATCGATATTCTGTGAATAATCGATCGACACTTTCTATTGATCAAGCGAAGAGGTAAGATCATTAGATCTAGTCAATCGACGACAATCTAAAGCTGACTGATTTGTTCTTATGAAGTTGAGCTCTATAATATCATGCATACAACTTGTTAGGTATCATAGGATTATAATCTGATTACCTGAATAGAAACCACAAGTCTAATATTTCTTATAAAAGCTTCAAAACCCTCAATCAATCAATCGAGCAATTACTTTGCTCACAAACCTGCTATTTAAAGTTAATCATAATCAACCTAGCTTAATCACCTTGATTAGATCTAATTGGTTCCTAACTCCTTGTAGATTCGATCCACAAGTACTATAGCTGAACCTCTTATTTGAGAGTAAAGTCCTCCTTAGGGTAATTTGAGTGACATCAAATTTGGCTGTTGCGGGGGCTTTGTCGCCATTAGATTTAATCTTAAGTCTAGTTACTTCTTCTTTAAAACCACTTTCTTCGTCATCTTTTTCTTGTCTTTTCAGGTGTATGCCCAGCAGTTACCAGAAGAAACAAGGAAATCGATTGTTATTCTCGAAGAGATCCTGCAAGTTTGGAGCGTTCGATCCATGAAGACAAGCGTTCCACATCGATCGACATCATAACTTGTCGACCGATATCGCATACCATCATCGGTAAGTCTCTACTCCATCGATCGATACTCAGTCTTCACCGTCGACCGAGCATACTCTTCGTCGACCAATTTTCTTCACCTGACATCGATCGATACATCATTTTGATTGATACTCAGCCGTGAGACATGGTTGCGACACTGATTCTCAGAGCGGGATGAAAATGGAAACCTGCATGATATAGAAGGTCATCTGCGTATGTAGCAGGTCGGAGGACATATGCTCGGAGAATTGTAATCCTGAGCTATCTGAAGATCTACGGGGCCTTCGAACCTGTAGATGAGGCTGCTCGACCCGACGTTAGCTGATTACAACCGTCAGATTAGTTCTATGCCAACAGATCTGCAATTAGCCATCCTGCTATTGAGAGGCGTTTGAGTTGAAGCCACAGTACTACACACTCGTGGGACAGAAACCTACGTAGGTTATCTCCCGCGAGCATCTATGGATCATCCGGAGAGGTTCGAGGATCTTATATCTCTTCTATCAAAACCAATGGAGTCCACGAGGACAATCTTTTTGCAAGCTCTTCAAGTACTCACTTGCTGGAGAAGCCCAATGGCTAAAGCAGCTACCACCAGGATCTATTACATCCGGCCGACATCGAGAGCAGCATTCTGGTGTAACTTCTTTGATGAGGAGCCTTAGCGAACTTGAGGGTAAGATTTCTACATTCACTCCAAGAGCCTACTGAGTCTTTCGGAAGCTCTGGATCAGATTCAAGTCTTACGGAGAGATTTCCACACCGCGGATTCAACTCAAGTGCAGCTGCTCGGCACTTTCTTTAGGGAGCATCATGATATCAGATGGCTCTGGACACAGCTAGTGAAGGTAACTTCAACACTAGGAATCAATAAGAGGCTGTGAGACTTATATAGAATTTGGCATCCAGCAATAGCACCAAGAACATTGACTTTGAGAGGAGGAAATCTGCAAGCACCCTTGGGAAGGAGCAGATGGAGGAAGTGGCAGGTGCTGCAAGCAGGTGTTCCATGGCTTCTCGGAAGCAAGTTTCCCCATAGAGGATCTGGTGAGACCGCAGGAGGGATAAGCGAGGAAGAAGGAGGATATGAACTTCATGGTGTGCAATGGATTTCAGAAACCAGAGTGGAAACATGAACTTCTTTGGACAAAGTAATTCCAACCAGAGTTCACTGAAACTCTACAGCTGGCAACAACAGAGGAGTTATGGGAACTCTTATTACAAGAATCTACCACCACAGACTCAGGGAGAGCAAGATAGAAGCACTGCTTGACCAGGTTCTTGAAGTATAGCGAGGAAGCAGGTGGACCGATGGGAAGATTGATGATGTTTACACCAACCTGTTCACAAAGTTTGAGAATTTGAACACCCGTGTGAAGGAGATGGAATTGGTTGGTGAGAAGTTGTTAAGAAGCTTTAACAAGGGGATGAGTGAAGAATCAACAACACACCACGTGAATGCTATCATAGATGATGATTTCTGGCAAGTGGTGAAGCACAAGAAGCTGCAGAAGAAGATTTTTGAGGTAGAAAGCTCGATGAGTTTGGCCGGATCGCGTGGTGTCGATTGGCGCTAACCCCGACCATCGATTGATGGACTCCAGCAACAATCGATGAAGCGAGCTTCAGCGAGCATCGATCGGCAATGAGTGTTGAATCATGCAATACATAGAGGATTATGACTCACGCGAGGAGTTCGCGGCAAGACACCCATCCACCCATCATTTATATGTCAAAATCGATCAGCATCAAGAACAGCCATCGATCGTCCAGTGAAACGACATCGTCGACAACCTCCACACCCATCGATCGACATACACCTCTAACATACTGAGTGCAGTTAATTAAGATTGATGTATCGACTCCCGATGCACTCGGACTTCCATCAAACCTTGGGCGACCCACGGACACCACTATTACTCAGCCTAAAGATGCACGAGCCTATGAGAGTTGATAAGGCTTCTGAAGGAGAATCTTGAGGAGGGAAAGGAAAAGTTTCCTAAGCATCTAAAGAGGGAGTTAATGAGAAGGAGATGGATAGTTTCACAAAGAAAGTTCTCGGAATCCCATTAGATAAGCCGTTTGAGGAAGCTACTTCACCCACGGGTTGTGGATGTTCTTGAAGAAACCAAGGAGATGGAGGAGGACATTGAGGAGAATGTTCCACCAGGTCGAATTAGATGAAGAAGAGGATCACATTGAAGAAGAAGAGTGATCCTGGAAAGTTCCACAGTACTCTGCTTGGTACGAGTTGAGTTCACGTGTACTTTGTGACCACAGGAGCTTCGGTCAGCATCCTACCTCAGGTTGCTGGCAAACCATCTGGATACGAAGATAGAGCCTTGAGAGGACTCATTCACATTTGTGGACTGTTCTCAAAGGAACTCGGGAGGAATCATCGAGACCTTGAGGTGCATATTGGTAATGCCACTAGTTCGGTTAACTTTCATATCCTGGATATCAAGCTGAAGCTGAACACTTTACACTTCTTGGAAGAGCTTTCTTGGCTCTATAGGAGCAGTTTGCTTACATCTGAACTAACCAGTTGTGCCGACACTCATAGATCGAATGTACTCACGATCCAGTTCGAGTTGTCAAGACACAGGTGCCCAACGTAGAGATTGGAGATGATCCGGGATTCATAGCACCATGCTATTGTGGACTAGAGAATGATTTAGAAGTCAAGTATGAGAGGCAGGTATGAAGCATCGATCGATGATCCTATCGACAAATCGATCGACACCATCGGGAAGCGATCGACATCAACTTCGACACATTGGGAAGATGACTATCCATATGGGAATTTTTCTATTGATAGCTGGAAAAGTGATCATTATCATCCAACTTTTGCGATTGGAAACTGCACATCCGAGTTCGAGATGAAAGAGTATGATGAGGATTACAAGGAGAGCGAGCCACGAGTATCATGGTCTTCTTGCAGAAGAAGAAAGAGTTCCCCATCATTCCTATGAAGTAAGGAATGCAGCATTGATCAATAGAGGTACTTACACATCGATCGACACTCATCATTACCGGGAAAGAGCATTACAAAGCGCGCTCGTCGATGCATCCTACTACATATCGATCAATAAATTCGGCTAACTTTGAGGAAAAGGGAAATTACTCGATTGGAAGTTGGGTAGATCACTATAGAGATTTTTTACATAGAGGAAATATCGAGGCATAGAAGCGGAGACAAGATGCATGAAGGTTTCACTACACATGAGGTTTTCCAAATTCCGAGCTTGAGATGATTTGTTTGATGAAGACTACGAAGAGAAAGGATCTGACCACATACTCAACCATCGATGAAGCTGGCGGAGTAGACAATGCGTTCGAGCTAACACCTCGAACACATACTCACCATCGATCGGCGAACAATACCTCCATCGTCGATAAGAAGTACTACCATCGATCCATACGACATTCCATCCATCGATCGACAGTACATTACAAAGTTTGGAAAAAGAGCCTACCATTATGGGATTAGGAAATTCTTTTAGGAACAAAAGATGAGTATGGTGTCTACAGAGGATGAGTCTGGATTTGCCGTGGAATAGATGGCAACATCATCAACGTCTCTAGGATGACATCGGGGTCTACTAGCAGAGCCTCAATGAACGAGAGCTCTTCACGTTATGTCTTCCAGAACATCCCGTAATTCACAAGAACCAGTTTAGCACCAGATCTACACCAGGATGAGATTAATAAGATGATATTGGGATGAATAGAGTAAACAATGGGAAGCGGAAGCCTTCAAGATGAGACTTGATGACATCTACAACACACTCAATAACAACATCTGGTTAACCAAGAGCAGTGGGTTGATGCAGCGAGAATTATGCTTGCTTGAGAAGAATGAGCGTCGACAGAAGGAATCCACATCGATCGATCTGAGACTTCACCATCGATCGGCCGAGACTTACATCACTAGAGGATTTGGTGAAATCGTTCGATTACAATCTTGATGGAGTCTACTATTAGCAATGATGACATGGATGGATTAACTTCACGACTGATCCTACTACAACAGAAGTCGACACAATTCAACAGCAACTCAATTTTCAAGAAGAAATATCGAAATCGTCGATGGCACCATCAACTCATCGATCGGCCAAACAATCCACCAGCCTACCTTTTACACCAGAGCGAGACTGTTCAGATTATAGAAGAGATATACAGAACTCTGGGAATAGATGAGGACAGACTTGACGGAGATGTGATGACATATTTCCCATTCAACAACAGCATCAGTGGATTCAACTCACAAACAGAGGGGCGAGGAAATCAAGGCAATTCAGAGACAGGTTGCAAGTTGTCCAGAGACATCAACATCGATCAACGGAGGAACATCGATTGACATGTATCAACAAGGACCGATCGACATAGCACCACCAGCATCGATCGATCGAGTCTGCATCAGACCGAGAAGCTGATAAAGGATAAGATGTACATGCTAGATTCAATGCAAAGAGGCGGAAGGAACTATCAGATTATGCATATGACAAACTTAGAATGCATCAGTTCAGCATTGAAGGCTACAAGTGATTGAAAATGCTACATCAAAGATGAATGACAGATGGACCACGAAGATGATGCCACAAGAAGCTTCATTGCCACTAGGTTCCATATGGCAGAGTGGATACTTGTTTCCCAACAAGTAGTTGTTTTCAACCACACTAGCACGAACACCTCCAAAGTCAAGCTAAATGACTATAAGAAAGTGCTGAGTGGGAGGCAACCCACTATTAGGTATTTTACTTAGTTTTATTCTTCATAGTTACTTATTTTTCGTTTTATTTTTTTGCAGGTCAAAATAAAGAGATCGAAGACGATTGCCCACGAAATCGACCGGCGAAATCAGGTCAACATCGATCGACACTGCCACAGCAACAATGATCGACGGACACTACTTGCCATCGTCGATCGACTGACGGTCGGTATGTCGATCTAACTTGTTCAATTCAGTTCTTATGATTTATATTATTCCCTTAACTCCACTGGATTTACGAGGACAGTGTATAATTTAAGTCTGAAGTTACTTAAATTTATTTACCTTTTGATCTTATTAAATATTTTTCAAAAGTTTTTATTGAGTCGAAGGGGGCAATGAACAATATTTACTTAGTGTCTAACCACTCTCAAGCCATTCTTAGATTTGTTGATTGTAGAATGCACTAGAGATACTAAAGTGGATCACATGTCAACTATGACCACACTTGCGAGAATGTTTGGAAGGAACCAAAGATGACCTCCAACCTGAATTTGACTACTCTTGTCTTGGGGCTTGGTATACATTGGATCGGGTTCCTCCGCAAGTCTGGAAGGTTAAAGCGTCTGTGTGTTTCTGGTTCCTTCTCTCTCCCTCTTAGGCATCCATAGAGTTACCAAGTGAAGCGATTTCTAGAAGATCAGAGGGTAGGAATGTCTCCTGTGACTCCATTATTCTAATTTGGAAGGGAATGATCACTGCTTGTTGGAAGCGAGGGATAGGTTAATTACAGAGACCCATTATTAGCCTACACTTTATTCAAATTGGGAAGTTGTGTACTTTAAATGTCAACAAGATGAGCTAATATGCATACAATCGGCATCAACGTTCATTGGGGTTGAACCTATAAGGATTGGAGAAGAGAGGGAAAAGAGAGAAGGGATCGAGAGAAGACTACGTGTGTTGAGACAAATATTTCTTGAGGTAAGAATCCACATGTCCCTTGATCGATATTCCCAAGGTAAAGCCTACATTTATTTTATGCAAGAAATGAGGTTAGTAGGGGTTAGTCAGAAGGATTTGCTAAGTTGCTGGCTAGATGAATTTGGTTGCTAAGCTAGGATATGGTATATAAAGTGCTTCTAAAGTTAAAAGATATTTGATGTGGCTTGCAACATTTTAGAGGTGATGATTCTGGGCTTAAAGATTGTGTTAGTCCCTGCTGATTTCAAACCTCTTTCAGAGAGACTGTCTGTATGTTTTGCCTTAGGACAAGCAAAATGATAAGTCTGGGGGAGTTGAAATACCATGGATTTTACCCACTTTTATTTATGGTATATAGGTGTTTTAAGATATAATTATTATGTTTTGGAGTCTATTAGGTATGTTTTCAGGTTCATAAGTGTTTTGGAACAAAGTGATGTTTTTGGAGCATTTTGGAGCACAAGAGAGATTTCATCCGAGCTGACCATCAATCCGGACCAGGGATCGATATTGAGTCAATAATCGATCGATGCACACTATGTATCGATCGATATCTAAGAAGGTCCACGATTGAAGATAATAATCGGTCGATGCACACCCTGTGACATCGATCGATGGAGAATCAAACGAAGACAGCCGACTTAAAGCCCAAGACTTCACCAAATTACAAGATTGCCCTTGAGTTTTAACCTAATATTTATAGTTTGTCAATGTGTTTGAGGCAAAGAGCTTTTAGAGAGTTTTCTATTCTATTGTTTTACACAGCTAAAGGTTTTAGTTTCTAGAGTTAGAGAAGATCGAGAGATTTGTGATTGGAACTTCATTATTATCTATCTATCTATATATGCAGTTTTCTATTACTTTGTTGTCATGAATTGCTTAGCCATGTAGGAGTAGTTACATTGCTATATCTAGGGTTTACATAGGTTCGAGGGATTAGCCCCAACTAGAGATTGCTAAGTTGTGATAATCATCATTAGGATACTCTTAATGCTTGTGTTCTTGAGTAGGTAACTAGAACCTTGACCTAGGATATAAGTTATTACTTAACCTTGTCCGAATCTATCCTAATTGAGCTAGGATTGCTAGAGAAGGCGGAAGCTTATCTAGGAACCCTTAGTGAGCTTTCATTCAACCCGGTCTCAAAGCTAGGCTAGAGCACGTCGATCGATACTCCTATAGAGTCGATCAGCGGTTATAAAGGTGTATCGATCGGCGTTCCTATAGAATAATTGACGATACTTTCTATTAATCAAACCGAGAGGTAAGATCATTATATCTAGTCAATAGACGAATCTAGAAGGCTGATCGATATGTTCCTATCATGCATACAACTTGTTAGGCATCTATAGGATTATAATCCTGATTACCGGAATAGAAACCATAATTCTAGCTATTTTTTATAAAAGCTTCAAAACTCTCAATCAATCAATCGAGCAATTACTTTTCTCACAAACCTGCTTATTTAAAGTTAATCACAATCAACCTAGCTTAATCACCTAATTAGATCTTATTGGTTCCCTAGCTCCTTGTGGATTCGATCCTAAGTACTACAAACCTCTTACTTGAGTGAGTAAAGTCACTCCTTAGGAGGGTGAGAAGACATCAATTCTGTTTGTGATGGTGTAGATATGTTTAAGCGTTTAGACAAATCTTAGATTGTCGTTTTCTTTTGTGGGACGACATTAATGAGGCATTGGAATGCCTAAATGTTTTTCTACCTGTTGTTGCGAGAGTTTGCTTTGTCAAAAGCATTTTCTTGGCAGCTGAGGCAAAAGTTTTTTTTTTGAAGTGTGGGAGTAGTATCTGAGTATAGTATCGTGCATACTCTCTTTTCTGAAAGAAAAAAAAATGGTAGAACCAATATTTTGAAGGGTTGTGTATTTTTTTCTCTCGGGGATTGGAATGATCGACTATCTGGGTTGGTTTGAAGACAACACTAGGATTGCGACTTGGTGGTTTTCAGGTTGACGACTTGAAATATGTCGGTTTTAGAAAATTACTAGGAGCGAATCGATTTTAAGGCGATGTTAGTCTCTCTCAGTTCTTTCTTTCTTTAGGAAGCGAGCTAAGTTAACAAGATCTGCCTGAACAGTTAAGGAACAATAGATCGAGATAGGAAAAATGCTAAGACTTAGTTATTTAGACTATCCACCTAGATTCTAAGTTTCTTAAAGTTTATGGAAATCTTCAAAGTTTTTAGTCCTTTATGCGTCCCAATGAAAATTCAAGTCGGACATACCTTAATTTTTCTCGAAGATTGGTTTATCTCTTCTCTGTTTTGCTTGCTCATTTCCTCTTCCTCTTCGTGCATGTATGCCCTTTTCGATATTGGTGTTTGTCCTTTGAAACTTGACATTTATCTTCGAACTAGAATTTTATCCTCTACAGAAAATAAGAGATAGACCCGTCATAATATCATTGGGCTCGATTTAAATCTAAAATCGAAAGTGGTTTTAGTTAGTGCTTTAGACCTTTTAATTGTTTTCGACTTAAACGTTTTATGATTTCTTGAAGAAGTACCTTTGATCTGACGTCAATTTTATAAAAGGTTCAAAATACTCATTATAGTCGAGGCGGCTAAGGTGTTAAGTTAACCGTTGCCATTTTATCGATCAATTTGAATACATATTAGAAAACAAGTCTTTGCGGTTTTTATCGTAAAGTTCCAGTGATAACTCAATCGAGGACGAAACAAGAGATGTTTCGTCGAGATTGAAGGAAGAACACAAAGATGGAGGTAGGGGCGAGTAAGATTCTCAAGAGGGCAAGTAGGGTGCCCAAGAGGGAGGGATGCCCAAAGGGCGTAAGAGCAACAAAGGAGTTTGGGGAGTCTTACTTGTTCTTTTGTGTAAAATATCAACTAAACTTCTTTTGAGACGAAATGAAAAGTGTTTCGAACGAGATTCGGAAGATAACACAAAGAAGGAGCTCTATAATATCATGCATACAACTTGTTAGGCATTTAAAGGATTATAATCCTGATTACCGGAATAGAAACCATAAGTCTAGCTATTTTTTATAAAAGCTTCAAAAATCTCAATCAATCAATCGAGCAATTACTTTGCTCACAAACCTGCTATTTAAAGTTAATCACAATCAACCTAGCTTAATCACCCTAATTAGATCTTATTGGTTCCCTAGCTCCTTGTGGATTCGATCCCTAAGTACTACAACTGAACCTCTTACTTGAGAGAGTAAAGTCACTCCTTAGGGTAATTTGAGAAGACATCAATTCTGCTCGTGATGGTGTAGATATGTTTCTAGCGTTTAGACAAATCTTAGATTGTCGTTTTCTTTTGTGGGACGACTTTAATGAGGCATTAGAATGCCTAAGTGTTTTTCTACCTGTTGTTGCGAGAGTTTGCTTTGTCAAAAGCATTTTCTTGGCGCTGAGGCAAAAGTTTTTTTTGAAGTGTGGGAGTAGTATCTGAGTATAGTATACGTACATACTCTCTTTTTTACGAAAGAAAAAATGGTAGAACCAATATTTTGAAGGGTTGTGTATTTTTTTCTCTCGGGGATTGGAATGATCGACTATCAGGTTGGTTTGAAGACAACACTAGGATTGCGACTTGGTGGTTTCAGGTTGACTTGGAATATGTCGGTTTTAAAAATTACTAGGAGCAGAATCGATTTAAAGGCGATGTTGTCTGGTTCTTTCTTTCTTTAGGAAGCGAGCTAAGTTAACAAGATCTGCCTGAACAGTTAAGGAACAATAGAGATAGGAAAAATCGCCTAAGACTTAGTTAAGCTAGACTATCCACCTAGATTCTAAGTTTCTTAAAGTTTATGGAAATCTTCAAAGCGTTTTAGTAGCGTCCTATGAAAATTCCAAGTCGGACATACCTTAGTTTTTCTCGAAGATTGGTTTATCTCTTCTCTATTTTGCTTGCTCATTTCCTCTTCCTCTCCTTGATATTGGTGTTTGTCCTTTCAAACTTGACATTTATCTTCGAACTAGAATTTTATCCTCTACAGAAAATAAGAGATGGAGCCGTCTAATATCATTGGGCTCGATTTAGTCAAAAATCGAAAGTGGTTTTTTTTAGTGCTTTAGACCTTTTCGGCTTTACTTAAGTTTTATGATTTCTTCGGAAGAGTACCTTTGATATCGATTTTTATAAAAGGTTCAAAATACTTGTATATCGAGGGCAAGGTGGTGTTAAGTTACCGTTGCCATTTTATCTGATCAATTTGAATACATATAGAAAACAAGTCTTTCGGGTTTATAGAAGTTCAGGTGGTCCAATCGAGGGCAACAAAGAGATGTTTTCGAGTCGGAGGAGGACCACAAAGATGGAGGTAGGGGTGAGTAAGATTCTCAAGATGGCAAGTAGGGTGCCCAAGAGGGCGAGTAGGATGCCCAAAGGGCAGTAGGGCAAGCAAAGGAGTTGGGGAGTCTTACTTGTTTTGTGTAAAATCTCAGCGGAAACTTCTTTTGGAGAAAATGAAAAGTTTGATCGAGATTCGGAAGATAACACAAAGGAGGAGCCCTTGGGGGTTGGTCCAACTCGCCAAGTAAACCCAACTCTCCATTGGACGAGTTGGTCGTGGTGCTCCCAACTTGTTTTATCGTAAAATCTCAACGGAAACTCCGATTGAGACATACAAAAGCGTTTCTATCGGGATTCAAACAAGAACGGAAAAGAGGAGCCCTTAGGGACTGGTCCAACTTGCCCGCGACTTCGCCCGAGCGGGCGAGTTGGATGGTCTTGCTTGATCCAACTTGCCCGTTCGGCTGGTTGGATGGTGTGCATGATCCAACGCTTGTTCGGCAAGTTGGATTGCTGTTTGGTGACCTTGATGGTGGGGAAGTGATGGACGGCCCTTTTCCCGTTTAAATCGTTATTTATTTATTTTTTTAGGGAAGAATATTTCGTTTCCGTGGGATTGTTCCGTGGAGGTTTAGTGATTCAATGGAGATCAACTTTGTTCCTTCAAAATTATTGAAATAAATATGACAGTGGGATATTGGCTCGACCTTCTGTTTTCTATTTCTGCGAGTGAATCAAGATTTTCTCTGTGATTTTGGGAAGTCGAAGCGAGTTTTATTTTCGAACTTTTAAAGAAATTATTGGAAAAGTACAGCGGTGAGTTGAGAACCGGTTTGCTGTGCTTCTCCTTGAATAACCTAAGTCTTCTCCATGATTTTGAGGAGATCAAGTTTTATTTTCCGAAAAGTTTTGGGAAAATGTCTTTAGTTGAACCCTACGCACTAAGATTTCTCCAACTCTGTAACAAGACAAATTTTACGGGTTTGATAGATTTTATCGTTGCTCTTTTGTTTATTCAGAGAAATTGCGAGCTCGTTTTGGTGCTCTTCCGTGGTGAAAAGTAGCAACTAGGTTTCGATTTTGTCGAGCACTACGGTGTTTGCACAAGCGTTGGCCATAGGATCAATCAGTGCTGCGAATTTGTCTTTCATATCTCCAGACATTGTTTGAACAAGTTTTCGCGGCTATGAGTTAGAGTAATCCGTACCCCTCCTTCTAAATAACCTGTGGGAACCGAAATTCGCACCGTCGATTTCCATTTAAATTAGGAAAGTTAAACCCTAAATTTCCAGAGGTCGGATTCTATCGCGGAGCCAACAACAAGTGACAAAATAAATGCTGAAAATATGTATAGACAATAAATCGAGTTTATAAAAGTAGATCTTTATTTCGAATTTGCGTATGGCGTTCCAGAGACAAAGCATACAAGAAGCTTGTCTAGAAACGGATTACAAAAATCAATTATAACAAAAGTAATAAAGCGAGACTGAGTTTATCAATAAAGCGAAAAAGGCGAAAAAGGTTTTGAAGATTTGGGACTGGACCTTATGAAGGGTGTGCGTACCTTCGAGGATCAAGAGCGTAGTTCAATTAGAAAGATTGAACAAGAGATTGAACTGCCTGGGCGAGTTCATCTAGTATGAGTGCAAGTCATAGAAACATGCATGTCGAGAATAATGCCTGGGTTTCTAAGTGCAGAGTTCTAGAGTCTAAAGCCATTTTCCATCTTCAACCTCGATGTCCTTATATACTCCTCCTAAAGGCGTTTGCTTTTCCCTTTCTTTCCTTGGTCGAGTTTATAAACCCGGCGAAATATTCCATTTTCCTTCGATCTTCGTGTTTATCTTTGGAAACTTCACATTTATCCTCGAACTTGACATTTATCTTCTCCTGACTAAAAGATAAACCATCGTAATGATTGGGCTTGATTTCATATAAAATCATGAGTGGGCTTTTAGCGGCGTTCGGACCCTTCGGGCCATTTCGACTTAAGCGTTTTCGATTTATCAAAGAAGCTTGAAGCGGCGTTGATTCTGAAGAAAGTTCAAATTTCTCATATAGTGGAAGTTCAAGGTGTTTAGCTAAGCTGTTGCGCGTTTATACGTTCAATTCAAATTCCATACAAGAAAACGAGTTCTTACGGTTTTAAGTCAGAAAGTTCAATGGTGACTACGATCG
Organism: Brassica nigra; assembly: GCA_016432835.1. Classification (NCBI taxonomy): domain Eukaryota; kingdom Viridiplantae; phylum Streptophyta; class Magnoliopsida; order Brassicales; family Brassicaceae; genus Brassica; species Brassica nigra. Next base: position 19,168 of record JAEACV010000230.1, read on the forward strand.
AGATGATCAAGAGCAATTTCGATCCGACCTCGAGAAGGCAGATAGATTAGTTGATCTACTTCGCGAGCAGGCGGTAGACTGCTTGTTCGGTCCAACTTCGCCGGTCCAACTTCGCCGAGCGGAAGAGTTTGGCAGCTCGTTTGGTCCAACTTCGCCCGGCCAAGGCGAGTTGAGCTTTTGGTCCAACTTCGCCGACCGGGCGACAATTGATGCTTGCTTGTCCAACTTCGCCCGTTCAGCGAGTTAGACGGTGTGTTCGGACGTTCGATTCTTGTAGTTGTTTCGTTGTTTTGGATTTGTTTGTTCGAGGCCTAGAGTAACCTTTCGAGGACTTATCGTCCTAACTCTTTTGGAATTGATCTGGCTTCGATTTAGGTTTCTTGCGTTCTTTTATCTCTTTTCAAATAGGATATTTTCCGGGGATTTTCAGGCATTGATTCTGTCGTGACCGATTTTGATCCCAATAATAATGCTTCCAAATTGTATGATGAATAAAAATGCATGAAAATATATATCTTTAATATTTACAAAATATCTCAACCAAAATGTAATAATGACATTCTTGTTCATAACTAACTCTTAGTCATTTGGTTGTCTGGAAGTTTTAATTTGGTGTTTAGGAAGTTTGGTTAGCAGAGAAAATGTTCAAGTTTCAAAGAGCTCAGAGGCTCATAAAGATATGGTTTTGAGCTTTGTTAGAAGAAAACAGAAGAAGATAAACTTTTGTTTGTTAATAAGCTAATAAGTCTATAGTTGAGAAAAAACATAGCACAAATGTTTCTAACATGACAAGAAAGACTTTTAAAGAAAGAGAAAAGAAATTGATTAGTTTATTAGTCTTGACTCTTGAGAGAATAATTTTGGTTATTCGACAAAAGGAAAAAATAAATTAAGGTTTTTCTTTTTATAATATGAAATATTATCTTAAATAAATTCAGAACAAGCCATAAAGGTAGTTAAAGGAAACTCATACTTCATACAACACAAATACAATATTTATTATGTTTTTTCTAAAGGCTTTCTCACCACATCTTTAATATATAATCATTATCGATGTTTTTTTGTAACACCATTTCCCCCAACAACAGATCTGGTGTTAACAAGCGGAGGGTTAGAGACACGTGTCTAGACAACCAGACACATCACCATGTCCCCAAAATGGTCTCAGGAATCTTCAGACGTCTTTTTTGTATAACACACCAACTCAACCATTTCCACCATTTCTATTTACAGTATTGCACACGGGGGAAAGGAAATTAACCATACGAGTAAATAGATTATTCAGTGAAGCAGTTCAAGACCAATCTCTCTATATTAACTTATATACTACTCAATACAGAAGGAGAACCGACTAACCACTAACAATCAAGCGATCAACGGTATGATCAACATCAAACAATGTAATTAAGGCAATCATCACCACACATAGACTTATAGTTAAGCGAAATCGAAAAGGCCTTTAGGACCTATTTGCCCACGGACATGTCTCCACCACGAGTGACCCTAAGCGTTCTCGATTACGCTATGTTCCATCAACCTAACAGCAAACAGGACTAACCAATTATAATTTCAACACCAAACAATGTAAAACAACAAGAGAAGATACTGGGTTCGAAATATGGGAAATATGACTGAATGATTTGTATTACTCAAAGGAATACAGTATATATACAGCGTACATTAGGTATTCTAAGTATCTAGTATTTATTCATAGGTCCTTATACATTTATACTCTACAGACCCCCTCAAGATGGAGGGAGTTAAGTCACTCAATCTTGCTCATCAGCTCATGAAATCATACTCTTGAGAGTGGCTTTATGGGCGCTCGCTAGTTGATCTTTTGTGGAGATATGAGTGACTCTTAATGCACCAGACTGAACATTCTCCCGAACAAAATGAAAGTCCAAGGCCAAGTGTTTCATCTTAGAGTGGAACACAGGGTTAGCGCTAAGATAGGTAGCACCAACATTGTCACAGTACACGACAGGTGTGGTCGGAAGTGTGACGCCAAGCTCCGTTAATAGTGAACAAACCCATCGCATCGGCAGCTGTGTTGGCGGCGGAGCGATATTCAGCTTCTGTGGACGACCTGGCAACACCATTTTGTTTCTTTGATGACCATGCTATAGGTGTACCTCCCAAGTACAAAATATAAGCATTCGTCGAAACAAAATCATCAGTATCACCGGCCCAGTCAGCGTCAGAGAAAGCATGAAGTGTCAACTGTGGTCGAGAAGGTAAGAAAATCCCATGTGACATCGTACCAACAAGATAACGGAGAATCCTTTTTGTCGCTTGCCAATGCATGTCAGTCGGTCGATGCATGAATTGAGATATTCTGTTGACACTATAAGCAATGTTGGGACGAGTGAATGCAAGATACTGTAAGCTGCCCAACACCATTCGGTATTCACGCGGATCATCAAGTGCTGTCCCGAAAGTAGCATTAACAAGAGGTTGCCATCGGTGTGGTAACAACCTTAGCATCCAGCATGTTTGTTTTCTGTAAGAGGTCTTGAATATACTTGCGCTGCATCAAATGGAGGCCATGTTGCGTCCGTGTTGCTATACCAAGAAAGTATCGAAGATCAGTTGGTTCTTTGAGAGAATCTGTCGGAGAGTACTGATAACACCATTGAGAAGCTCGGTGCTACTGCCTGTGACAATAATATCGTCAACATACACCAATATATAGACAACATGAGCACCATTGATGTATATGAATGCATAAGTATCGGCAGAGAATTTCGACAGCCCATCTCGCAAAGGTAATTCTTGAGTTCTTGGTACCACGGAGATTGTTTGAGACCATACAATGCTTTCTTGAGACGGCAAACATGGTGAGGCCTGTCTGGATCGAAAAAACCAGGAGGTTGGGTGACATAAACATCGTCAGTGAGAGTTCCTTGCAAGAAGGCATTGTTGACGTCGAGTTGTTTGATACCCCATGATCGAGAGACTGCAATCTGGAGAACCAATTGTATGGTAATAGATTTGACGACGGGACTAAACGTCTCAGCGTAATCAATTCCATATTCTTGGTTGTTGCCTCTTCTGACAAGCCGATTTGTACCTATCAAGAACACCATTAGGTAAATATTTTAGTGTGTGAACCCACTTAGTAGCAATGACATGTTGCTTTGGTTCTGGTGGAACCAATTCAAATGTCTGATTCCAAATCTGAGCATTATACTCGTCGCCCATAGACCTCCTCCAGTTCTCATCTTGCATGGCCTGATTCAGGGTGGTTGGGATACAGGGTCTGGAGTTTATTTGAGTAGTAAGGAGGCTTTTTCGATGGTTTAGAGATTTTGTTCTTAGCTCGGGTTTGCATTGGATGGGCATTGGTAACTGGTGGTGGTGATGGTGATGGTGATGGCGGTGGTGTTGGGTTATTTGACGCCGCTGATGGTGTAGGAGATGGGTGCAGTGTTGGTTGTGTTTCTTGGGGTTGCGGTTGTGCAGGTAGGGAAGAAGAGGGAGAGGTCATGGCTGTCTCCGTTTGTACCTGAGAGAACTAGTAAGCGTATTAGTTGAATTAATTCCTGAACCCATGTTATCATTCTGTTCTTGAGAACAGAGTTTGTCGATGGAGGTATCGACACTGGTGATTGAGGATCCTGGCCCGGGGGTGGCGGAGACGAGTGTTGTACGAGTGGAGCAGTGAAGATGGGTACCGGAGTGGGAGGAGTGAACTGATTAGGAGGTGTGTGTTAGTCAGTAGGCTCTTTGGTAACCGTGGAGGCATATGGGAAGCTGGACTCGACAAACTGAACATGGCGAGGCGTATAGATCGCGCGGTTGCACATGGAGACATAAATATGCGCTGCGTAATGGAATATCAAGGAAGGCACGCTTGTGATCGGTTATCAAGCTTATCGCGCGTATAGGAGTCTCAGCCAAAGAAACACAAGCAACCAAATATTCTGAGCTTGAGGTAATTGGTTTCGAACAGCTTCTGGTAAAGGCGCAATGTCAATCACCGGAGAGGGCAACCTGTTAATCAGATACACCGCGCAGCAAAGAATATGTCCAGTAGGTTGTCGGTATGTTGGCTTGATGAAGAAGAGTTAATCCAGTTTGACGATGTGTCGATGTGTCGATGTTTGCGCTCAGCGATTCCATTATGTTCTGGTGTGGTGGGGATGTGAGATCGAGATGCAATGAGAGGACAAAACGATCGTGAGCAATGAACTCGCCACCATTATCCGAGTACAGATTCTGGATCTTGTAGTCAAAAATCTCGACAAGAGCTTTGAAGGTGATGAAGGTTTCTTTAACTTGGGACTTTTGTTTAAGTGGATAGAACCATGTATACCTTGTATAATGGTCTACAAAGATAAGGTAGTATTTAAAATGATCAATGGAGAGTAGGAGAGGTCCAACATCTGTGTAAATGTATTGGAGAGGCTGATTTGAGACAATTGTGTTTGAATAAAAAGGGAGTTTGTGGCTTTTATTAATGAAACAATGAGAACATGGTGTTTGCGAAGAAGATGATAAAGGTAAAGAAAATTTTGAGACAACATTTTGCAAGATAGAAAAAGAGGGATGTCCCAAGCGAGAATGCCAAAAGGAAAGAGACGTTTTTGGTGTTGGAGTGGCGAAGATATGGTGTTTGGGGATGTCACAGGCCACTCGTACAACTCGTCTTTAGTTCTGCCTTGGAGTAATCGGACCCCCGTGCTGAGATCCTTCACCTGAAAATGGACAGGAAAGAATTCAACAGATACGTTATTAGCATTGCACAAGAGATAAACAGAGATAAGGTTTTTATGTAAGTCCGGGACATAAAGGATATCATTTAGAGTAAAAGAGAGGAGTTTTAAGAGATGTTGAACCAGTACGAGATGGAGAGACGGAACCGTCCACAATGGTGACTTCCTCGCCACCTGTGTAAGGTTGATGAAGAGAGAGGTTGCTCAGATCAGTGGTGAGGTGATGGGTAGCTCCACTGTCCAGAATCCAGTTGGTCGGATTATCACGGAGACGCAGACGCCATATTTGCGCGTGGCTGCCAAGCAGTCGGAGCAGTAAGGCGCCAGTTGGATGAGCCGCAGTAAGCTGGAGTTGGGAGCATCGTCGAGCACTATGACCATATACTCCGCATAACTGACATTTGCCTTGATACCGGCTGGAGTTGTCGGACGCCGATGTGAACTGTTGTTGTTGCTGCCATGTCTGATCGTTTCTGTTGTTGTTGTTGGCGGTGAGAGGATTGATTGTTGTTCGGTTGGAGCCATGATTGTTGCGGCTAGCAGTGTTCTGAAAGACCCACGGTAGTTGGCAACATTGGCAGTGATCGAGAACCGTCTGAGGCATCGGAGTAGCTTGAAGCTTGACTTGAAATTGAGAAGTTTCAAGAACTTCCGTAACTGATGGTGTGGAATCCCAACTCTCAATCTGGTTGACAAGTGGTTTATATTCCTTCGGCAATCCTTCAAGAATGTACTCGATCTGATCTTCAAGTTCGTAAGGTTTACCCAAGAGAGCCAGCTGATCGCGAACGAGTCGTAACCTTGGATATGCGCATCAATGGACATCGTGCCTTTAGTCAATTCTTTATTTGCTGGCGCGTTTGTTGGATGTGAGCAGAAGGCTTCTCATAGAGGAAAGCGTCTCCCAGATTGGCGAAGTGTTTGTTGTCGAGAGGATAGGTTGGATGGACACCGTAATGGCGCCAAGCAAAGCACTGTAAATCAGTTTATCTTGTCTCTTCCACAAGATATAATCCTGATTCGTCGAGATCACACCGTCCGTCGTTATTGTGGGTGGAGGCATGATTGTCGATCCATCAATGTATCCCGCCAGATCGTATCCATCGAGTAGAGCATGAACCTGGCGGCTCCACATGAAAAGTTGGATGCTGTGAGCCGTGGCGTTGGTCATATTAACATTGAGAAGACTCGTGGTGGGGGAAACGACGATGGTTTCATTGAGAGAAGCAGGAGAATTCGACATGATTTGGTAGGAGTCGATGAAAGAGAGTCGCAAAGAGAAGCTTTAGATATGGCGGCTGAAAAAAAAAAAAAAATTTGAAATTAGGGATCTACGGCTCACGATACCATATGGGAAATATGACTGAATGATTTGTATTACTCAAAGGAATAAAGTATATATACAGCGTACATTAGATATTCTAAATATCTAGTATTTACTCATTGGTCCTTATACATTTATACTCTACACGAAACACCTCATCTGGAAGTATATCTAGAATAAGGGAACGCGAACAAGCAACAATATACAAGAACAACCAAACGGCTGGTCGACTGGAGAGGATGACGACATGCGGCTTCTGATCATGGTGGTCCGGCGGGCTCGGTGAGAACTTCATGAGAGAGAGAGAATATTTAAAAATATATTTCTTTGAAAATATATTTCAAAAGTTGATTGATATTTAATTACATGCAAGTGTACGTCTCAAATATAGTTCTTAGAAACATGTGGTTATGTGAGATGCAATCTTTATGACGATTCTCTATTACTACTACGGAGGTAATCAGTCCCATGATTTAGCTTGTCACGGCGCATCAGTTTCAAAGTTAAATAATTCCAGTGGCTTTACTACATTATCACTGATTAAAATAATTGAAAGTGCAAAACAAAGTGCAAAGGAGGGTGAAAAAGAAGGGAGAACCCACAATTGTTCTCTTTGGTGGGCTAATTGTTGTCCACAAACTTGATAAACAGTACTAGCTCCAAGCCTTTTAATCAATAATCATAATACATTAATAAAATATTTTTTATTTGAAAAGAATTGCAATAAAATGATCACACAACAAATAAATAAAACACATTTAAAGCGAAGAAACATAGGACTTGGTACTTAGGTGTTGGGAAATTTAGGAGAAGAAAGCGACAGAATTAAAATGCAAATGAACATCGTTCGATCTCTTTTGTAAGGTAAAGCACATAAACAAACGCCGACCAAGAAAAGAAGCAAATGAACAAACAACAGAAGCATTTATATGAAGACACTTAGATGCTTGGGAATATCAAAACAGATTTTGCAAAATATTTTACCCGTAAAAGAGCTAATAGTTTACATAGAAAAATCCAAAGGTCTGATGATCTGATGTTTCATAATCTCTAATATATCATTTGAGGCGTTAGAAAGAGAACGAAAACAAATAAACAACAAAAAACAACAGAGCCATTCATATGCGGACATTTAGATGCTTGATATATCAAAACAGATTTTGGAAATATTACCCGTAAAGTGAAAATAGATTAGTAAGCATAGTGAAAAAAAAAGAAGCAAAAAGGTTATATGATCTGATATTTCTTTATTTTTAGGTCACCCACATTGGGTAAAAACATTTTATTAGAGTCTTCAAAACGAATTTTAATATCTGTTACTGTATCTGAACTAAGGAAGAGCGAAGTTGTAACAAACTCTTTCATTTTTTGAGCGTAAAGAGAGTACAATATAGTAGTCAGCTTGTCTCGGTTTACAACAAATAATAAACCTGAGACTAAACCACATTAAACCAATCTTGATTACACTAATATTCTCCTCAAGATGGCAAATATATGGACTTTAAAGCCATTTTGCCCACCAACGAATAGAACTGAGGAGAGAATAGAGCCTTAAAAAATGTCAGCCACTTGATTTGTAGTACTGAACATGAAGAAGTTTGATAAACCGAACCACAGCTCACGAACCTGATGACAATCCAACTCAATATGTTTGATGCGTTAAGTGAAACAGGATTACTAGCAATGTGCATAGCAGCTGTGGAATCACAATAAAGCATAACTGGACCATTTTGAGGAGATTGAAGTTCTGCCATAAGTTTAAGTAACCAAATGACTTCTCGTGAACCATACTCCATTCGCGCGGTACTCAGACTCAGCCGCGAATGAGAGACAGTCTGCTGTTTCTTAGATTTCCATGAGATCAAGGCATTACCAAGAAACATGCAGTATCCAGAAGTTGAGCAGCGAGAATCCAAGCAAGGCGTAATCTGCATCGGAGAATGCCTTGAGAACCAAGTCAGATTCAACAGAGTAAAAGACCAAGTCCAATGGTTCCTTTTAAGTAATGAAGAACTAGAGCAGCTAGATGATGAGAAGCCTTGAGCTGATGTAAACTGACAGAGTTTATTCACAGCGAAAGTGATATCCGGTCTTGTGATTGTTAAGTACATCAGGCGGACCACAAGTCGTCGATAAGCAGCAGGATCATCCAACAGAGGTTCTTTAGAATCCAGACAGAGCTTAGCTTTAGGATCCATAGGAATAAGAGCGGTTTACAAGCCAATAATCCAGTGTCTTCCAAAAGGTTCAAGCGTGTACTTGCGTTGACACACAGAGATACCTTTGGCAGAGCGTGCAATTTCAAGTCGAGAAAATATTTCAAATCACCAAGGTCTCGAAGCTTAAATGCATCACTGAGATCCAGCTTCAATTGAGTAACATCATCATCATTATTACTTGCAATGATGATGTCATCAACGTAAACAAAACTGCTGTATACGCGAATATTTCGAATGAACAAGGTGTGATCAGCGTGGATTGTCGAGCCTAGACGAAGTGTTCCTCCAAACTTAAGAAACCACTGTCGTGAGGCCTGTTTCAATCCATATAATGATTTCTGCAATTTACACACTGCATTAGGTGGCAGATGTTCCCCCTTCTTTGGAGAGTACCCTGGAGGTAATGTCATGTAAATCTCCTCATCTAGTTCTCCATTTAAGAAGCGTTAGAGATATCTAGTTGTGTGAGATTCCACCTTTTGCAGCAGAAACAGAGAAGAGTTTTAACAGTGGTCATCTTACTTGTGGTGAGAAGGTTTCAGCAAAGTCAATGCCCTCCTCTTGCGTATAACCTTTGGCCACTAGACGGGCCTTGTATCTCTCTATTGTTCCATCAGGATTGATCTTGATCTTGTACACCCATTTGCAACCGATTGCATGCTTTCCTGTGGTAGAGAACAGATAGTCCAAGTGTGCTTTCCATATAAGTTCTTCATTCATGGCCTTTAACCATTCATCAAAACGTTTGGCCTGAGTGAAGCTTGTAGGTTCTGGATGTAAAGCAACAGCACAGATGTATGTCTTATATTCTTAGGACAGATTATCATAGGACATGTAGGAAGAAAGTGGATATTGTAGTCTCACTCTCAGCCATTACAATAATAATCTTGAAGATGTGGTGGAGCTTAGAGACCCTTTTACCATCAGCAATACGTTTCCCTTTTGCTTTATCAGTAGAGGGGTCTTCATTTACCAGTTCAACAGTTTCTGTTGGTGAAGCATGAATATCTTCGGAACTGAAGGAATATCAGGCGTGGAAGCTGAGACAGTTTCTAAGACATTCTCTGAACTCGGAACAGAGGAGAAAATATCTTCAAAGGTGTCAGTAGTGGATTTTGTAAAGGGAAAGATCTCCTCATGGAAGGTTACATTTCGAGAGATGTGAACTGTATTTGATTCCAAATCCAAGAGTTTATAGCCTTTATATCCAGAGGGATACCCCAAAAACACACAAGGCTTAGAACGAGGTTGAAATTTGTGACGACCTTTTTGATGAAGTTGAACAATAAGCCAGACAACCAAATACTTTGAAGCCATCATAATCAACCTTTTTCTTCATAAGAACTTCATATGGAGAGCGATCATTAAGGCGAGTAGGAAGTCATTAATGATGAATCTGCAGTGAGAATACAGCCACCCCAAAGCTCAAGTGGTGTGTGAGATTGGAACATCAGAGCACGAGCAACATTCAATATGTGCTGATGCTTCCTTTCCACCACTGAGTTTTGTTCTGGAGTTCAGGACAAGAATGGTAAGCCATAATGCCCTTTTGTTTATAGAGATCGACAAACTTCAATTCAGGAGCATTATCAGATCGTACTACCTTGATAGAAGTCTTGTACTGTGTCTATCATCTGAATAAACTCGGGAAACACTGTCAAGACTTCAGATTTGTTGCGTAGAAGATAAACCCAAGTTACTCGTGTGTGATCATCGACAATAGTTAGAAAATATCGGAATCCCTCGACTGTGGTGACAGAGAATGGTCCCCATCGTCTATGTGCAGGAGATCAAAGGCATTGTCACAAATATGATTCTTAGATGGATATGGGAGGGTTTTGTTTTGGCAAGTGGACAGATAGTGCAGTGAAAAGAATCTTTATTCCGTTGTTTGTAGCAAGAATATCTATAACAGAGTTTGTTTTGATATAGATGGATGGCCTAAAGCGATTGTACCACAAGTTAGCATCAATCACAACATTCGAACAAGAAGCAAATTGTTGATGAAGAACATCTGAGCTTGCAATGTCCACTGCATCCAGCATATAAGTTGGAGATTGATCACCCTCCCAATCATCAATCCCCGATATGATCCTGTATCATACAAGCATCCGGATCAAAGAGGACTCTATAACCCAAATCTTTAGTGAGCTGGCTTACGCTCATCAGATTCAATCTAAAGTCTGGAAGATATAGAACATTCTGTAAGACCAGAGAATCAGTAAAGTATAGTGCCTATTCCTGCAATCTTAACTCCAAGACCAGTAGGAAGAGTCAGAGGTGTTGATAGAGTCAGTAAGATCAGTGAACAAAGCTCTATCATGAGCCACATGATGAGTAGCACCACTGTCTATTACCCAAGACTGGGAAGATAAGGCATTACTCGCTCTCAACATGCCAACAAAGCAAAGTGTAGAGGAAGAGAATGACATACCAGGCAATGCAGTAATCATTCCACCAGAAGAAGATGTGATGCAGTTCACTTGAGAAGAAGGAGATTTTAATTGAGAGTTGAAGTATGCAATAACACCTTCAATCTGATCCTTCGTGAGGTTATTAACAACATTAGAGACTGAGTCAACAAATCCAACTTGAGCAACAATGGGTTTAGAGTTGTTGTTGTTTTAGAAATGGAAGTTGTCTTCTCAGTCTGTTGCTTTCCTTTGTGTTTAAAACCAACAGGATAGCCATGAATCTTGTAGCAGGTGTCAATTGTATGACCATTATAACCACAGTGAGCACATACAGGTCTGCTCTGTTTGGCTGGGAGCGTGGTCAAGTTCGTTAATGAGCGAAGACTGAACTGGAGGCAGAAACCTGATAAGCGTTTAAAGCGAGGCGAAATGTTGTTCCTTTGGTTGAAATCCTGATCAAGAGATTGTAGATCTCAGATAACTCTGGAACATTCTTCTTCATAATAATCGACTCGATCACCGAGAATATGAGTCATTCAAACCAACCCGAGAACTTGATAACTTTAGCATGCTGCTTTACGTTTTGAGTGGCTTTGCAGCAATCACAATGATGACAGGTATTAACACAATGCACCATCGAGTTCATCGGAGAGTCTTGGCGTGTAAATACGTAGCTAAATCCATTACCTTGCTGGAGGGACCATATCATTTGAGAGCTGATAAGGCGTGGAAGATTCATTGATGTGAAAG
>JAEACV010000749.1:0-53549 GCA_016432835.1 Brassica nigra
GTTAAGGAAAGCGAATATAAGCGTAAATACACATGGAGGCGAGATATGATCTCTTTCCTTAACTCTTAATATTGCTTGGTGAAGGCGGGCATGCGAATATGGAGTCCGGATCACAACCATGGCGAGGCGATTCGCGCTTCACTTTCGTGAACAGCTATCGAACTATAAACTCTCTGAAACACTCTTGTAAAAGACTTACGCTGAGAGATTTTGTTGGTTTGTTTCTTGTGAAAAACTTAGAAAAATGAGATGAGAATGAGGCGAGTTTTAAAGAGGAGAAGGCGAGCCAATTTCGTAACCGCTGCAGCATTGCAAAGCGTTGGAAATCTCGTGAGATCACGGAAGTTGAGTTTCGAAAACTTATTCCCAAGACTCTCTCTATCTCGTTTAATATCTGAGAGAAAGAAATGCGTGGCGTTTTATTTTAAGACAAACTACTTGTCGTTTTAAAGCGAAATGCATGTTGTTTTGGATATTAAAATGCCAAAACGTTGAGCTTAATTGGTCCCAAAATAATCTTATTGGGCGGAGCCCTACAAGACCAGACCCAAGACCCAAGCCCAAGTCCAAGCCCCAGCCCGATCCGGGCGAGCCGAGCCGGCGGACGGGGCGGCTTGGCTTGTGGCGTGGAGCTCTCCCTTCCCCGAGCCGTTTAGTCACTCATTGGGAAGCTATATATACTCCTTTCTGAAGACACATTTCCCGATGTGGGACTTATGTGTGTTTCACTCATTAAAACCAAGTGCTTTTAGATGACCCGTAGGCCCATTTCATTCACCATTAGTCTTTTATTAATGCAGCCATTAGTTTGTACTTAGTGGGCCCAACAATCCCCATGAATAGAAATGACTCTAAACAAATGTAGACTAAATGCATACTCGATAGACTCTAAAAAAATTAAAATTTACGACTAGACTTATACTACCACTAGGCAGAATAGGACTTATCGAGTGTTTGAAAAATTCACGTGTTTGAGTAGGTGGCACTTTTAAGCCTTGAACCACTCATAGTTAATATCTGTCGAGTTTACTTTACCAGAAGGTGAACATGATGTCTTGAACCAACCGGTGTTTTATGTTGACCGGACAACAGGCATAACGCAGCTTCATTTTCTCATAGAACTTAGTTCTCTATTGTGTTCATTGTGGCCCTGAACTATTCCTGGTTTTCATGAGTGAACTTAGAGAATATAGCCTTTCATTCATTCTCCTAGAAACGCCCCATTTCACACTCATTAGGTGATTGACCATGAAAAGTATTGAGTAATACTCTGCTTAGGAAAGCTATGGAATCATTAAAGCTGATGCTTATCCTTCTCACACTTGTTAGCACTTTTATCATCTTAGGAGCTTAGATGAGACTACTCTGTCTCAAAGTGCTTTGGTTAGATTCTGTTTGATTTTGTTTTCCTTTGAACCTACGTCTTGGGATCTCCAGTCATGATAGGTAGGGTTGCAATCAAGCATCATTCGTTATAGGCTTTAAACCCATTCCTTTTGATGATTTAGCAACAACATCTCGTGGCAAACCTTTAGTAAATGGATCCGCTAGGTTGTCAGCCGATTTGATGTAATCTATTGTGATTACACCATTTGAGATTAGTTGTCTAATGGTTTTATGTCGTCTTCTGATGTGAGAGATTTACCATTGTAGAGATTATTCGAGCGAGCTATAGCTGATTGGTGTCACAATGTATGTGCTAGCACAGTTTCTCCCACATAGGAATATCTTTCAAAAATTTCTAAGCCATTCAGCTTCTTCTCCTTTTGTCTAAGCTATGAACTCAGACTCCGTAGATCTGGCTAACACTGTTTGTTTGGTAGATTTCCATGATATTTCTGCTCCTCCTAATGTAAAGACATATCCACTTGTGGATTTTGAGTTTTTAGAATCTGATATCCAATTAGCATCACTGTATCCCTCTAAAACTGTCGGTTCTTTACCATAGTGAAGCCCAAAATCTTTGGTGTAGCGCAAGTAATTGAGTACTCTCGTTATAGCTTTCCAGTGTGTATGACCTGGATTACTTGTATATCGACTCGATGCGTTACTGCATCTTAGATCTGGTCTGGTACAATTGGTCAAGTACATAAGACTTTCAATCACTGCGTGCATACTCGTTTTGTGAAACCGCTTCACCTGAATTCTTTGTCAAGTGCATTTGGGGATCTAACGGAGTTTTTGCCGTACTATTAGAGTAATTTTTAAATCTCTCTAATATTGTTTGAGCATAATGAGATTGGGTTAAGATAATTCCATTTGAATTTCTTGTGACTTTAACCCGAGAATAACATTTGCTAATCCCAAGTCCTTCATCTCAAATTTCCCTTTGAGCATGTTCTTTGTTTGATTGATTATGTCTTTATTGCTTCCATAATGAGCATATCATCTACATATAGACATAGCAAAACATACACATTTTGGTAGTTTTGTAGTATATGCATTTATCACATTCATTAATTTTGAACCCATTTGATATCATTGTGCTGTCAAACTTTTCGTGCCATTGTTTAGGGGCTTGTTTAAGCCTATAAAGTGACTTTACAAGTCGGCATACTTTGTCTTCCTGTCCGGAATGACAAAACCCTCAGTTGTTTCATGTAAATTTCCTCTTCTAAATCAACATTTAGAAAGCGGTTTTACATCCATTTGATGAATTTGTAGGTCTCTTAAAGCTGCGATTGCTATCATCAGCCTTATTGATGTTATTCTTGTTACTGGAGAATATGTATCAAAATAGTCAAAGCCTTCCTTTTGTCGAGAATCCTTGAACTACAAGCCTAGCTTTGTGTTTTCCACCAGGTTTGATTTTCGTGTCAAAATCCATCTATTCCCTAATGCTTTGCAGCCAGGTGGTAAATCCGTAATGTACCATGTATAATTTTGCATGATAGAATCGAATTCACTTCTAACAGCTTCGTTCCAAAACGGAGCGTCTAGTGAAGACATGGCTTCTGCCAAAGTTTTTGGAACATTTTCTACTAAAAATGCCATTAGGAAATCTTCACCAAAAGATTTTTCCTTTCGAGCTCTTTTGCTCCTTCTAGGTTCATCTTCTTTTTCATTTTCTGAAATATCATTTGTCGAAGTATCGACGTTTGTCTCAATTACTGAGTCATTATCGTTGTCTCTTTCTTCTCGAGTTCGTTTAGAACCTTGTTTTTCCTTGTATGGAAAAATATTTTCGAAGAAAGATGCATTTCTTGATTCCATGACTGTATTTTCATGGATATCTGATATTTCAGATTTATGTACCAGAAATCAATAAGCAGTACTATTATTTGCATATCCGATGAAAATGCAATCCACAGTTTTAGGTCCAATAGTGACCTTCTTTGGTGGTGGTACCACAACTTTTGCCAAGCACCCCCACACTTTGAGGTATTTATACGAAGGTAAAGTACCTTTCCATAATTCATATGGAGTTTTGCCAGTTACTTTGTGTGGAATTTTGTTGAGGATATAATTAGTGGTAAGCAACGCTTCCCCCCACATGTTCTGGGGTAACCCAGATTCCTGCAACATTGCATTCATCATCTCTTTAAGAGTTCGATTTTTACGTTCAGCAACTCCATTAGATTCTGGTGAATAAGGAGTTGTAGTTTGATGAATAATTCCATGTTCTTTACAGAATGCATTGAACGGTCCATCATACTCACCTCCTCTATCGCTTCTAACTACTTTAATAGTTGTCTTAAGCTGATTTTCTACCTCGAGTTTAAATTCTTTGAATTTTCTAAGGTTTCATCTTTGCTATGTAATAGATATACATAACAATATTTTGTGCAGTCATCTATGAAGGTCACAAAGTACTTTTCCCACCTCTAGTTGGCATATATTTTAAATCACATAAATCAGTGTGAATTAAATCTAGAGGTTTATTAGTTCTTTCAACACGAGGTGAGGGCGTTTTGTGAGCTTAGCATGCAGCATACTTCACATTTTGTTTGCTTGTTTTATATTTAGGAATTAGATTTAAGTTCATTAATCTTTGTATAGATTTGTTGTTTACATGGCCTAATCTTTCATGCCATATATTAAAAGACTCAACCAAATAAGCAACTGGCTCTTTCTTATTCATTGAAACTTTTGGAGCTACAACTTTCGGAAGGACTTTCATTACATTCAACTTGACCAGTCCATTCTTAACATACCCCTTTCCCAAATACATCCCATTCTTCCTAATCACGAGCTTGTCCGCCTCAAAACTTGTGGCGAATCCATTCTTGCTGAGCAAGGTTCCCGAGACCAGATTCTTCCTCATGTCAGACACATGCTTCACATTCGTCGAGTGACCTCGTCAAGTGTCATCTTCAAAATCACATTGCCGCGTCCTTAAATCTTGGAGACTGCAGTTTTCCCCATTTTGAGCTTCTCCTCTGTCTTGCTTTTCTGATAGGTGTTGAACATCGCCCTATCGGTGCAAATGTGAGTGGTTGCACCAGTGTCATACCACCATTCCTTGGGATTGTTGCTTTCAACTATGTTGGCCTCAGTCACCACAGCAACGAGATCCTCCTCAGTGAGATTTGCCTGAGCCTTCTCATGCTTGATCTTGCTGCGACACTCAACAGTCTTGCCCCACTGCGGCAGTAGTGACATTTCCCTTGAATTTCTCCACATTTGCATTGATTTCAACGCCTTTGTTCTTGAAGTTTTTTCCAGTAGCCTTCAGGGCTGCAGCTGCTTTAGAAGGCTTAGCAGGAGATTGAGCATGTGCCTTTCCTTTGCCTTTGTGCTCAGCCATGTTGACACTATGCTCCTTAGCATTTGCAGTTTCAGCAAGTCGGTTCCTGAATTCCATCATGATGAGATCCTCGAGCCAACTTCTTCTTCTTGTGCTTCAAGTAGTTCTTGAAATCTGCATATCTTGGAGGAAGCTTTTGAATGAAGCTGAGAGTTGTGAATGTCTCGCAGATGGACATCCCTTCAGCAGTAATTTCATGGCAAATGAGCTGAAACGCTTCCACCTGATCCATGATGGGTTTTGAATCCACCATTTTGAAGTCATGGAATTTTGCAACCACATACTTCTGGACGCCAGCGTCCTCACCTCTGTTTCTTGTCCAGTGATCTCCATAGCTCCTTCGCGGTGGGGATATCATGACCCGGTACAATGGATCAATGAGGCGACCCAAAATGTACCCTTGCAGATGAAGTCGGAATGCACCCATATGTCAACACTTGCGAGAGTGTGCACATCATCAATCCGTAAGGAATCAGGGCTTGTCCTCTGGATGAACTTGTCCAACTTCAATGTTGTCAGGAAGAACATCATCTTCTTACCACGTTTTGAAGCCTTTGCCATCAAACTTGTCGGGCATCAATCCATGAGTGAACACACTAGGTACTGTCGAGGAGTTGAAACTGCAACGGAGCATTAGAGGTTCCTTCAATTGAGGCCGTTTGATAAAGACCAGCACCGAAAGGCTCACAGTGGTTTCATCAGCACCATTACCCACTGGTAGGGTAGTTGTTGTTGTTGCAGCAATGGTTCCAACGTTTGTCAACGTTGCATCAGTTGCTGACACATTGAGTGGAGTTTGAGTGATGGAAGCGTCAATGGGGTGGTGTTGCTAGGATCCGTCATTTTCTGTTTGCAAAGAAAACATGAAAGCGGATTAGTACTCCATTCAATATACAACATATAACATATTATTTTAAAGTAAAATAATAGTTTAAAATCGATTTTCATTTTTGGTGTTTGAACCAAATCAAATCGATACAAGTCTGAAAATATTTTGCAAAGTAAACTTAAAAGCGTTAGCGAAACCATTTATATAGACTTAGAATGTATCTCAAAACGTTTCGCGGATGAGGCCATAGGCAAACCGCAAACCCGTTTTGATTAGAAGTAAGAAACGTTTCGCGGATAAGAGTAAAGCAAATCGCAAACATCGTTTTGAAAAACATTTCGTTCTGTATAGAACAAAAAGCGTTTGCGGATAAGCTTTAAAAGCAAATCGCAAAATCCGTTTCAATGAAAACTAGAACATTTCGCGGAAATGCAAAGCGCAAATCGCAAACACCGTTCCGTCTGATAACCAAAAACCGTTCGCAAATCCTTATGAAAACCGTTTCATAAAACCGTAATATCAATCCATGAGCTTTAGATGAAAGCGATTAAGAGTTAAGATTGTAGAAGCTCGAAATCGGATTAATACAAGCGATATAAAGTAATGAAGCGTTAAGGAAAGAAACGGAATATAAACGTAAATACACATGGAGGCGAGATATGATCTCTTTCCTTAACTCTTAATATTCGAGGTGAGGCGGAACTGTCGAATATGGAGTCCCAGGATACAACCATGGCGAGACGATTCACGCTTCACTCGTGAACGCCCTATCGAACTATAAACTCTACGAAACACTCTCGTAAAAGACTTACGCTGAGAGATTTTTGTTGGTTTGTTTGCGGTGAAAAACTTAGAAAAATGAGATGAGAATGAGACGAGTTTTTAAAGAGAAGACGAGCCACTTTCCGTAACTACTGCAGCACGTGCAAACGTTGGCGAAAATCTCGCGGAGATCACGGGAGTTGAGTTTCGAGAACTTATTCCCCAAGACTCTCTCTTATCTCGTTTAATATCTGAGAGAAAGAAATGCGTGACGTTTTTATTTTTAAGACAAACTACTTGTCGTTTTAAAACGAAATGCATGTTGTTTTTGGATATTAAAATGCCAAAAACGTTGAGCTTAATTGGTCCCAAAAGAATCTTATTGGGCCAGAGGCCCTCCACCAAGACAAGACCCAGCCCAAAGCCAAGCCAACCGAGGCCGGACGTTGGTGGCACTGTGATGGGGCTCTCCTTCCCTGAGCCGTTTAGTCACTCATAACATGGGAAGCTATATATACTCCTTTCTCAAGACACATTTCCCCGATGTGGGACTTATGTGTGTTTCACTCATGCCAAGGGCTTTTAGATGACCAGTAGGCCCATTTCATTCACCATTAGCCTTTTATTAATGCAGCCATTAGGTTGTACTTAATTAGCCCAACATCATTAATCCAAATTCAATAGCTCTAGGGAGAATTGTCGTGGAGCAAGAAGTAAGTGGACTATAAGTTATCTAAGGGAGATATTGCATAAATATAAAACAAAGCAAGATTTGGAGTTTGTTCAAAAATTTTAATCACACTTTGGATTTGATAACCTGGTCACAGTAGATCCAGTTAGGAGGAGTGGTGGATTAGCTCTTTTTTTTTTTTTTTACAATAATGAGTATCAGTTAAGATTTTATACTCTAGTAACCGAATGATAGATGTGGAAGGGGTGGCTCTTGGGAAGCGGTTTATCTAACTTTTGTGTATGGTGACCCAATTCAAAACTGAGAGAACAAGTGTGGGAGGGTTAACTAGATATGGACTATCTTGATCTGAACCCTGGTTTATCATTAGAGATCTAAATAAGATCACTGAAAATCATGAAAATGAGGGCGGATCTTTGTGAAGTGCAGATTCTTTTATTCCTTTTAACAACATGATAAGAAATAGTGGATTATTAGAATTTCCAGCTCGGGAAACAAAATGTCCTGGCAAGGGAGAGGGAAAAGGAATGAGAAGAACATAAGCGAGAAGAGTACAGGAGAAATATTGGTATGTAGAGTGCAGTGATGATCATATGCGCCTAGATCATGCTCTAGCAAATGAGGAGTGGTACACTCTTTTCCCATGCTCTTATACAGAATATTTAGGGATGGTAGGATCTGATCATCGCCTAGTAGTAGCCTACCTAGAAGATAAAGTTCGGAGGAAAGAAATTTCGGTTTGTTAAGCAATGGATTGGACAAGAAGGTCTGATGGAATCAATTACAAATGGACTTGTCGGATTATAGCGAAGGACAAGGCGAAGATATAGTGGCAAAATTAGCAATTGACGTCACAAAATTGCTAAATGGAGGAAAGACAATCCACCTTATGGAAAGGAAAAAATTAATGATTTACAAAAATCTCTCGAAGAGGTACAAACAGATAATAACATGTCTCAGGAGGATATTCTAGAGGTATCTAGGAAATTACGGATGCATACAAGGATGAAGAGGACTACTGGTATCAGAAAAGCAGGAATATGTGGTACTCGTCGGGGGATCTTAAAACAAAATTCTATCATGCTTTAGCAAAGAAACAGCGGGCTCGTAATAGGATTGTTGGGCTACATTATGCTGCGGGAAATTGGATCACAGAGGATAAAGGCATTGAAAAGGTGGCAGTGGACTATTTCGAAGATCTATTTAGTACCACTTCACCATCGGAGTTTGATAGTTTCCTGACAGAGATAACATTGGGTATCACTTCTCAGATGAATCAAAGATTACTAAGGATAGTGACTGAGGAAGAGGTTAAACATGCTTTTTTTTTATGATGCATCCAGAGAAGGCTCCAGGAACTGACGACATGGCAGCTCTTTTTTTCCAACATTCCTAACATATTACTAAGAGTGATCTGATATAGATGGTGAATAATTTTTTGGTTTCAGGAGAAATGGATTCGAGGTTAAATGTTACTAACATATGATTCCGAAACGGAAGGCCTGCAAGGATGACGGAACTGAGGCCAATCGGTCTATGTAATGTAGGGTATAAGATTATCTCGAAGGTTTGTGTCAGCGATTGAAAACCTGCCTCCCCTCCCTCATATCAGAAACTCAATCGGCATTCGTGGCAGGAAGGTTGATTTCTGATAATATTCTTATAGCTCAGGAAATGTTACATGGATTGCGGACCAATAAAGCATGTCAAAGAAAGTATATGGCAATCAAAACGGACATGAGTAAAGCGTATGACAGGTTGGAATGAGATTTTATTAATGCTCTACTATAGAAAATGGGTTTTGATCGGGTTCTACTAAATGGTCAACCATGTGATCTCATTATTCCACATAGGAGTTTACGTCAAGGGGATCCTCTATCTCCTTATTTATTCATTCAGTGTACTGAGGCTTTGATTCCAAATTTCAAAAAGATGGAGAGAGGGCAACAGTTAACGGGAATGAAGATAGCACCATCATGTCATCAATAGCATGGTACAAGGTCTTATAAATTTTAATGGAATATGAGGAATTGTGGGTGAATTCATCAATTTTGATGTCTTTTATCCAATTTGGACATAAGATTGAAGACTCCACCAGATAGGAGTTAAGAGATATTTTGGGTATCCAGAATTTAGGGAATGAGATCTTATCTAGGGCTACCAGAAAATTTTCCAAGATACAAGTTTTAGTTTTGTACTGGATCGATTAAATAAGGTCAATGGTTGGATTTTATATTTTTCATTAAAGGAGGACAAGTGATCATTAAATCAGTGGTTACTGCATTACCAAATCATGTGATGTTTTGCTATCGTTTACCTAAGGCAACCATAAAGAAACTGATAAATCTGTTGCACAATTTTGAGTGGAGTCTAGGAGGAAGCACAAAAGGCATGCACTGGAAATCATGGGATAAAGTATGTGTAAATAAGGATGAAGGAGGTTTGGGGTTTAAAGACATTACTGATTTCAATACAGCGATGCTTGGTAGCAGTTATGGCGTTTAATAGATAAGCCAAACACATTATTTTCTAGAATTTTCAAAGGTCGGTATTACAGGAATGCCTCACCCCTGGAACTGATTCGTTCATATTCTCCGTCATATGGCTGGCGAAGTATTGTATTTGCTAGATCTCTGGTAGCAAAGAACTAATCAAAAGGGTGGGATCGGGATCATCTTTATCTGTATGGAACGATCCATGGCTCCCAACCACTCGCCCGAGACCAGCAAACAATAATCAATATAATCTTTACCCAGACCTCACTGTGGACTCTCTCATTGATTTTACTTCGCGAACTTGGAACTCGCAGGCAATTCGGGCTTTGGTGGATCCCCAGGATGTGAAAATCATAGAAAGCATACCGCTGAGCAGGATTCAGATGGCAGATAGGTATGGTTGGCATTTCACACAAAATGGAAAATACGGTTAAATCAGGATATCAGGTAGAACGAGTTTATCCGGACAAGGAAAAGCCACCACTACTGGTTGGACCAACAGTTGATGTATTGAAGGCGTATAGTTGGAAAATACGGTTCCCACCAAAGATAAAACTATTTTTATGGCAATTGGTGTCAGGATGTATAGCAGTCAGGAAAAATTTGCGAGCGAGAGGGATACAGGTGGACATATGTTGTGCAAGATACAGGATGAGAATCAGATCGAAACCATGTGTGTTTTGAGTGTCCTCCAGCATTTTAGGTTTGGACCCTTTCAAAGATACCATCAAATCCAGCTATTTTCCCAACAAGCTCTCTCTTCACAAACATGGATCATTCTTTTGGAGAGTTCTCCTGCAAATGGATTGATCATCAGTTTGCATGGATTCTATGGTACATATGGAAAGAAAGGAATAACAAAGTTTTCAGTAATCTGAATATTGATCATAGGAAACACTTAAATTGGCAGAAACATAATGTACACTTTGGGCTGAGGCACATATATTAAACATCAGAGGGCAGTACCACACATACAGTTCGTCCCTACCGTCAATACCAAGAAGATGGTGTTTCACAGATGGTTCTTGGAAAGAGAATGAGATAAATTTTCTGGACAAGGTTGGTTCAGTACTCTATCAGGTTTTGATGGGTTGATGGGGGCGAGGAATGTTAGGGCTAGTCTCCCTCCTCTTCATGCCGAGATAAGGCTACTTTGGGCAACCAAATGCATGAGGAACTTACGTCAGTTTCAGGTTACGTTTGCAACATATTTTTCTCAATTAGTGAAGATGGTTTGGGAACCAGAAGAATGACCAGCTTTTGCAAGTCATTTGGAAGACATCAAGACCCTGAAAGGAAGTTTCCTCAGATCAGAGATCGTTTATGTACCAAGGACGTAAAATTCAAAGGCATATACCTTAACACGCAGTGTCAGGAAGCAATCATCTTTAGTCGTTCACTTGGATGCAGATCTTCCAGTTTGGTTCTGAAGTTAGTATAAGTATGTATAAGTTGATGACAAAAAATATTTTTTTGAAAAATTAAATTTTGACCTATATGTGTTTAGTTCTATGTGTCAAACTCTTTTTAAGTTGGATTTAAGTTTAATGGAGTGTTTAGTTATTTAATTAAGTTTAGGGTATATTTAGGGTCTAGACGGCTTCCCAGAAATCTTCTGATGAATAGTATTTATGGGTTAGAAAACTTTCGAAAAGTCTTAAAATCGAAAATATTTGACATAAATTGAAATTTTTATCTCCATATATAAAGAAAAATCTACACATTCTCTCTCTTCCTCTCAAATGGCTGCAACAAAATGTAATGTTTTCATTATAAAACTCTCTAAGCTCTCTAATCTCTTTGAACTTGAAAACACTAAACTTTATATCAATTTCTCATTTTTGTCTCACGTCTTTCTCAATAGTTTATCTTGTTTTTGCAGGTTTTTAATCACATGGTTCTCATCTTCTACTCTTTTAAAAGTATATCTAGAAATTTTAGATATGTATTTTTGTGTGTTCTATAAAAGGTTATCTATCTTATCTTCCACTCGTTTCCTCTATTTTAAGCTATTTGAACATTTTTTGGATATGCAGATTTTTCAGACCTGGATCAGATTTTGGAGGACTTGGAAGACTTCTAGGAAGTCCTCTCTAATATCTCCTCTTTCAAAACAGATCTAGGTGTTTTGGTAAATTTTATGTCTGATTTTTCTTCATTTGGTAACCTCTTGTTGCATAAAGCTCTTACCTTTTCTTCAAACAAAATTCTCAAAACCTCTCTTTAATCTCTTTAAACTTGAAAACACCAAACTTAATATCAATTTCTCATTTTGTCTCAGATTTTTCTTACTATTTTATCTTGTTTTTGCAGGTTTTTATCACATGGTTCTCATCTTCCACTCCTTCGAAGGTAGATCTAAATTTTTTGGATATGTATTTTTGTATGTTCTTTAAGGTAAATCTATCTCATATTCCACTTATTTTCTCTTCTTGAAGCCATTTGAACAATTTTAAATTTGCAGATTTTTCAGATCTGAGTCAGACTTTGGAAGACTTATTACGGAAAGTCTTCTCCGAAGTCTTCTAACATATAATGCGCTAAAAGAAGTCTTCTGACGAGCCTTCTACCATTTCAAGTGGAGTCAAGCTTGTATTTGTGGAGTAATGATCTATAATAGTTTTGTTTATGGTCTGTTTTGTAATTTGTATGTGTACTCTTTTTGTTGTGAATTTGTTTTTCTAAATTAGAAGAGATGTTAATGAAAACCAAGTTTACAAAAATTAACCTAGAAGACTTCTACATAAGTCTTCTCGGATCAACTAGAAACTTTAATAAACATGAATGTTGGTAACCTCATAAATATCACCAATTAAGATATAAATTTCAGTTAGTAGCCCCAATATTGAAGTAATATACATGAATTAACAAGAAAAAGTAAAAAAGTCTTTATAGTTTTAGAGAAAATGAAAGTTTAATAAACATTGGCGCATAAGACTTACATGAAAGTCTTCTGTAGAGACGACTTTCGTGTAAGTTTTGAGGCAGAAGACTTACATGGAAGTCTTCCGTTTGGGTCATTTTTGCAATTGCAAATTTAGAAAGGAAGATTTCCAGGAAAGTCTACTCTACAGAAGACTTCTGTGGAAGTCTTCATTTGTAAATATTGGCTTACTTTTGTTTTTGAAAAAATCTCGAAAAATACTATAGAAAGTCTTCTAGGATAAAAAGTTTAGTTTTGCAATTGACCGAATTGTGGAAGAAATTTGACTTATTCTAGAAGACTTACATGTAAGTCGTCTCAAGTTGCTTTTGCAATTGAAAAAAAAAACTTAAATATTAAATTTTAACCAGACAACTTACATGTAAGTCTTCTGGAAGACGACTTACACTAACACTATAGATAAGTACCTACCAGCGTCAGCTTTGGACACCATTTTACTCATTTTAGTTGGTAAATATAATTTTTTAATATAATGGGGATGCCGTTACAGCGTGTCCTTTGTATCCCACCTTCTCTTTGCTAATGATAGCCTTTTCTTCTGTAGTGAGCTCCATGAATGTGAAGAAGTGATGAAAGTAGTTAGGAAATCACGGACAAGCATCTGGACAATGTTTTAACTTTGAAAAATCCTTTCTACTCTTTGGTGAGAGGATTAGCATAAATGTTAGACAACAGATCAAAGATACTCTTAGGATCAGAATGAAGGAAGAATTGGAACATATCTAGGAATTCCAGAAGATAGCGGATCCAAATGCAAAATTTCACATTTCGAAGGATAAAATTAATGCATAGAGTGAATGGATGGGCGGGTAGATGGCTCTCAAAGATGAAAATGAGGTTCTGATTAAATCTATTTTGCTAGCTCTTCCGATATACATTATGTCTAGTTACCTGCTCCCATTGGAGATATGTGAAACCCTTGCTAGTGCCATTGCAAAATTTTGGTGGAGCTCAAACCCCAAAGAGAGGAATTCACTTTCGCAAAGTGGGAAAAGGTCTGTTTACCACGCGGGAGGAGAGGGATTGATCTCCGTATGATCCATGAGTTTAACCTTGCTCTACTAGCAAAACAACTATAGAGACTAGTACAATACCCTGATTCGTTGGTGGCAAGAATATTGAGGGAAGATACTACAAAATGAGTTAAGCCCTTACAAATAATCTCTGTAAACAGCCCATCATATGTATCTCGGCAGCCGCAGCTACTATTATGGGAATCAAACATAAGGTACATTCAGTCAAAGTGTGGGAGGATCCTTGGATCCCTGCTACACCAGCTAGACCAGCACAGCCCTTGGCCCCATCTCTGCATCCGAACATGAGAGTCAACGATCTCATCAAAATCAGGATTTGAAGGAATGGGATGTTGGGTTACTGGAGAACTATGTAGCCCATTGAGATTAAGAGATTAAAGAGATTTAGTTGCTGGAAACTGAACAAGAACAAGGGAGAGTGATGGACGAATCCATGAGAGAGAGAGAGGCAATAAGAATATTGTATATTGCTTGCTTGAAATGGTTACACATTACAACATATTTAAAGACTAAATCTGGACACAAGTTGACAAAGGAATGAATAAAAAAAGAGGAGAGAGAGCTGCGGGTTCAGAGTGAAAGTGACAGCTCCTAAGCTTTAGGAAAACATGTGACCAAGTGGTCCACACCTCCAACGTCTCTCTTGCTTCCTTGCCGACATCCAGACTATATTTTAATCATCTTGGACTTCTTTAACTCCAAACTATAAGGCAGATCAGTTCCTTGCACTTGAAGATTCACTAGGTTGTACGGATTGCCTTGATTCCCAAGATAGATTCAAATAGTCTTTACTGGCGCCAATACACTTCCTTTGATCTCTCTTGGTCTTTTATTACTTCATCTCAACACTCCCCCTCAAGCTTGACCATGTGGAACAAGTCAAGCTTGGAAGTCATGAAGCATTCCCTCATTAAAACCTTAGCTAGGTAAAACCTCATGGGACAAAACCAAGCTAAGGAAAAGAGTAGAACACTTCATGAAGGGAGAATCAGTGAGATGAGAGATCCACAGAGTCCTAGCTTAGGGTGTATGAACTCATGAAACCTTGATGCTAGCAGCTTTGGTGAAGATGTCAGTCAATTGATCTTCACTCCTTGTATAACATGGAAGTATGATCCTTTGCTCCACTGCTGCGACTTTGTGACTGTCCACCTCAATGTGTTTAGTCCTCTCATGGAACACACTGTTGGATGCTATGTGTATTGCTGCTTGATTATCACAGTGCATGGTGATAGGAGATGATGTCTCTATGCCCAAGTCATGAAGTAGATTCCTGATCCAGATTAGCTCAGTAGTAAGCTTCCTCATGGCTCTATATCCTTTCTGCACTTGAACATGATACTATCTTTTGCTTCTTGCTCTTCCAAGTAACCAGATTGCCTCCAATGAAGATGCAATAGCCTATGGTTGATCTCCTGTCCACTCTATCTCCTGCCCAATCAGCATAACAATACCCAACTATCTCTGTGCTTCTGTTGCATCCCATCCATATTCCTGTTGCAGCCTCTCTTAGGTACCTTAGAATCCTTTCAACCATGTTCCAATGGTGCATCTTGGGAGCTTGCATGTGTTGGCTAACTTGGTTGACTGCAAAGCATACATCAGGTATTGTGATAGTGAGATATATCAGCTTTCCCACCATCCTCCTATAGTGCTTTACATCTCCATATACCTTGTCTTCAATCTCCCCCTCACGCATCACTTTGTATCCATCTTGTAGTGGCGTTTTAGCAGCTCTACCACCAAGGTCACCAGCTTCTTTTAACACATCAGGGTATATTTTCTTTGGGACAGGAACAGTCCTTCCTTGGATCTACACATCTCAATCCCTAGGAAATACTTGAGCTCTCCCAAGTCCTTGATGTCAAATGTGCATTAAGAATGCTTTGGTTGAGTTGATTCCCTTTATCACTGCCTGTGATGATGATATCATCCACATAGATGGGAATAGCAATGATCCCTTGCTGGCTGGTCAAGGTGAAAAAGGTGTGACCAGCTTCTGATTTCACAAAGCTTCTTCCATTCAGTGTTGAGCTTAGCTTGTGGTACCAGGCTCTTGAGGATTGTTTCAGACCATATATTGCTTTCCTCAGCCTCAACACATTACCAGGTTTGACCATGCTTTCCATACCAGGTGGTGGTAGCATGTATACTTCATCTTCTAGTTCTCCTTGTAAGAATGCATTCTTGACATCCATTTGCCAAAGATTCCATTCCAAATTCACAGCAAGAGAGAAAGATCCTTATAGTATGCAACTTTGCTACTGGTGCAAAAGTTTCAAGATAATCTTCACCATACACTTGAGTGTAGCCTCTTGCTACCAGCCTGGTCTTCTTCCTTTCAGGTTTCCCATTGGCTAAGTACTTTATTGTGAATATCAGCATGCTGGTCACTGTTGGGGTCAAAATCGGTCAATGATGAAATCGTTACCGAAAGTCCTCGAAAGAAAAGCCAGCGGCGATCAAAGCCAAGAAGCGGTGCGTCGCTCGATAAAACTCACGGAAGGCTCGTCCCTCCCCAGCGGCTCGGGGTCCTAGCGCCCATCCGTGCAATCATCTCATGATCTCGGGCAATGGCGGCATCTTGGTCCCTTAAAACCCATGTCGGATCGTCCGAGATCTACAATGAGTCTTCCCAAAGCCTTCCCGATTGTTTAAAGATTCATCTTTTAACACATCTAAAGCTCAAAGCCACATTGCTCACATCCTTGAAGGCGGAGAAGTCTACAAATCCAAGTCCATCTCAAATCCGATTTCGAGGAGTCGTTGGATTAGAAGCGATTATCTCGAAATCTCACTTAACGATCTTCCCAAACTCAAAGATTTCCATAAGCGATTAGCGGGGAAGATCGAACAACGAAAAAACCCACAGACGGCAAGATGGCCTGGCACCAGCGGCCGCAGCGTCCGCAGCGAGCCGGCCTGGCGCTGCTGCGCAGGGCGGGCCAGCCTGGCGCCAGCGGCACCATCCGCAGCGGGCGGCCTGCGCCGGCAGCACCGTCCGCAGCGGGCGGCCTGGCGCCCGGCGCGCAGCCCAGCGGGCGCGCCTGGCGTGGCGCTGCGACCTGGCGCAGGCGGCACCGTCCGCGAATTGACCTGGCGTCGGTCCACGGCCCTCGTCCTGGTCTCCTGTCGTGCGGTGCGATCCCATCTTAGCTTGTTCGGATCAATCTACGCAAGTTTGGTACGATCACGGTTATTCTAGAACACCAATATCTCGACTATACAAGGAATTGGGGTTCCTTCGGAAACACCGAAACCTTCAAAGACCGTTCTTTCGAAAAACCGTAAAACGCCTAAAGCGGTAGCGTGGCCAGCGTACTACGATTTTCCGAAAGAAGGATAACTATGACGGTTTATCTTTATCCTCACATAAGAGATAAATGTCAAGTTTCCAGAAGATAAATGTCAAGTTTCCAGAAGATAAATGTCAAGTTTTCCGAAGATAAATGTCAAGTTTCCCGATAAACACGGAGATGGACGAAAATTGAAAAAGCCCGATTCAGCCCGCGAGAAGATAGACCGTCTTAAGAGGAGTATATAAGGAGAGCTTTGAGCAAGAAGCAAAAAAGATCACAAAAACTTCCAGAGCACTTAGGCGTTTTAGCTTTCTTTCTGTTTTCATTAGAGCTGCGACTCAACTAGGTTAGATCTAGGCGGCCGGACTAGCGGACCTTTCGACAGCTCTTGTAGCTTACTTCTTACCTGTTGTTCACGCTCAAAACGCGAATTCAGAAATAAGATCTTTTTCCGCTCTATTTTACGATTTTTATTTCTCGACTTAAAACTGATTGTTTGTTATGCCCAGCAGATATCCGGGACCTTCAAGGAAGATCGGGTTAACTTCGGTTTTCCTCCACAAATCTTTCGCTCGAAATGGCGGTCGCGAATTTGGTTCCCACAGTTTGGCGCAGAAGAAGGGTTACGGATCTATCTATCTACCATAATGCACGCTCGATCATGTCTACTGGCGTCACCAAATATCAGCCAGCGCTAGGCGGAACACCCGTCGACGCCAACATTGAAGACTCCAGCTGGAGATGCGTCCACAGTCACTGCTGATGCAAACACTGAGGCTCATGCAGATGAAGGAATGTTTACCTCCGCCCGACGCGGGCGGAACAACAAGACAAGCTGATAACGTCACTTTCAAAAACAGGTTGACACCTTAACTGCGAGGAGCAAGTTGCCGCGGATCCACAAAGCACGCCGCGGCAGAAGACTCGCCTTTGGATCTCGAAGCACGAGAAAAGATGCCCGAAGAGCCCACTCCAGAAGCGGCTCGAAAGGACAGTAAGCGACCTCGCAGAACCTTCCACTCCACTTCACGGAAACAAAGAAGCGACGTTGAGCGCATCGATCTAGATATCAGCGACCAATCGGATCCTTCCGATGAAGGCGCTGACATCCACCAGAGGACCGAAGCCAGTCCGCTTCGGCAGACGGTATCGCCGAAAGGCCCATGACAGAAGAAGAACTCTCTGGGATGGAGCAGGAAGAACTTCGGAGGATCAAACTTCGGATCCATCAAAACCAGCGCCGACAAAATCGGACGCGGTATATGCGAGATCCATGATCTCCGCGAATCTCTTAAGACCGTGGCGAAGTGGCGGTGAAATCACAAATCCATCAGGCGACCAGTTCCACCCAGATCGATAGACTTCGAGGAAGCGGAAAATGCCGTTCACCGCTTCGGATCACGGAAACACGCATCTCAGACCCAGGAAAATCAAAATCGGTCTATGGCGGTGCGCGGATCCTAAGTCGCACCTGCAGTCTTTCAGATCGCAATGGGTAGGTGAAAACTCCGGGCGCGAACAAGGCGCGGATCATTGTCTTCTCTTCGAGAGCACCTCAAGGCTGCGCTCGAATGGTTCTCCGGCTCAAAGGAACTCCATCGAAAGCTTCCGCCAACTGGCCGGCGTTCCTCAAACAATACTCATGTTCATGGATAGAGACGTCCGACGTTGACCTATGGAGTCTAGCTCAGAAGGAGGACGAGTGTCCGCGACTTCATCGGAAGGTTCAAACTGGTGATGGCGAGTAGCGGGCATCAGCGATAATCAATGTCGGCATGCGAGGAGACTCTCTGGTACAAGTCGAAGTTCGAAAGTGGATACTACTGGAAAAGCGCGGACAATCAGGATACCCTCCACAAAACAACGGACTTCATCATCATGGAGGAAGAGATGAAGCTTATATCGCAGAAGCACGGACCACGAAAACGTCCTAAAAAGAAACCCTCTGTAGCGACAAAACGTCCATCACGAAGGGAAGGCGCCCAAGGCGAGCATAACTACGCCATCAACTTCGAGACAGGCAAAACCTCCGGAAACACCTGGACCAGGAACCAGTACAAGGATAATTCCTACTGCGAGTTCCACGAAACCAGAGTCACTCTGCGAACTGCAAGGTTCGGTGCCCGGCTCGCCATAAAGCTCCTCACGGTGAACTATCAAAGGTCAAGAGTATAAAGGACTTGCTCCTGGACTCCGACCGCCAAAGACCAACAAAACTGTCTCCGAGGACCGCGCAACCGAAAATCAATCGGGGAAAAGCGGAAGAAGACAGGGCGACCAGGAACAACAGCAGTCGCCAGGGTAAACATGATCATCGGAGGATCACAGTTCTACCAAGACTCTGTCTCGTCGATAAAAGCCTACGGTGAAAATCGAGACAAGTTCCAACTGGTTCCCGACAGCGATGTTCCTAACCACACGATCGCTTCGAGGAACAGGGCGTCGAATCGACAAACCTCACTGCGATCCTTTGGTTATCGACCTGGTAATCCAGGATCTCGAAGTCGGCGCATTCTCATCGATACAGGAAGCACGGTCAGCGTCATCTTCGCGACACCCTCTACAGGATGAAGATCCCACTTGGGAAGTCGTCCTTGAGCCAAAACCTTTGCGGGGTTTTGGGCGTCACTACCATGACCCTCGGAGAATTAAGCTCCGGTCATGGCGAAGGAAGTCACAAAGATCGTCGAGTTTGCGGTAGTCGACAACGGCCATCAGCGCCATCATGGGAACCCTTGGATCAACTCCATGAAGGCAGTACCATCCACATATCACCTCGATATCAAGTTTCCGACTCCGACCGGAACCGCAGCCATCACGGGTAGTCAGAAACAATCGAGACTCTGTTACCTAGCCGAGTTCAAACTGCGAAAGATCGGAGCGCCCTGCGGCAACCGAAGCGGCGAAGGGAATCACACAACATTCGAGGACTCGAAAAGATGATCCGAACCATCCGAACGGCAGCGATTCAAGACAGCGACAAAGCTATGAGTCCACCGCCGTAAAGCGAACCTCGACCCCGCACAAACCACCGATCCGACCAGCACGATCGGAAGGCAACGCACGGGAGTAAAAGCGTCTGCGGCAACTATCAGAACTACGAGATGGCTTGATCCTCGGAAGAGGGCGTAGGCAGCTTCGTCGAAACCGGCGAGTTCAGCTATCCCCTCACCAAAAGGGGGGACTGATGCGTATACTCTATACTCCCAAAAAACGCGAAAATCCGCACATGTACTCAAACTTTTCGAAATTTTAATAAAATTCTTTCTATCTTTTATGCTCACTTAAGCGTATCAGCGGCAGCGAACGAAAATCATATCTTCAAAGAAGCGCGAGGCGTCGCAACTTCTTAAAAAGATAACAAAACTGTTATCATCCGCAAAGACAGTCCACCTGCGACTTAAAATAACTCACGCCGTCGAGGCTGACGGACGCGCGCACAAGCGTTCCTCAATACAAACTCGTGATGGAACTTACAAGGTCTCTTACATCCGACAAAGGATAATGCTGGCGCTCAAAATTGATTCAATCAGTCAAAATCAATCAGCGTGTCTCGATCTTTAATCTGATCTCATCTGAGATCGTATACGAGATCCCAAAACATGTCTCTTATAAACACACCTAAAGCGCTCGCTAAAAGTAGCATCGGACCAGCGACAAAAAGAGTTAGGATCAGAAGTGACTACTCATCCTTCCCTCTACACTTGGCGAAAGTATAAATCAAAACAAAAGACGAAATCTCGCAAATTCTCATATTCATAAAGTCCGCCAAAAGCGGGATTCAAAGCCACCAGCGGCCAGTCCCAAAACATAAGAATGCAACCTCCAGCGGTGCAGAATAAAATTCCTAAAAGCGGCCACACACGGCCAAAAATACGATTCACAAAGAAAGTCAACATTGAGAAATCGGATGCAGAAATCCCAAATGAACTAGCAGGCTGGTCCACTTCCTCATTCACGCCTTGGCGTTCCCACCACCCTCGGCGTTCTCATCGGCTCCGGCCTCCCGCGTATCCTCGGAAACCTCGATAGGTTCCCATAGTCTCGGACTCTTTCTTCTCCGGAGGAACCAAGGACTCAGCATGAGCACACTTTCGGCCATGAAATCCTTCATCTCAGCAATCTCCGAATCGAAGGAAAATCCGGGTTGAGACTTGTAAAGGTTCTGACGACGAACCCGGCACTCGCGGAAATCACAACAAACTCCTGAGCTTCTTTAAAACATTGAAACTCAGCAGCAAATTCCGCCCGTCGCCACCTCAGCGCGACCATCCTTCTTCCTCTCCTTTCCCCGAGCGAGCTCGAGCATGAAGCTCAACGCTAGCATTCTCGCCTTTACCTCTTATGCGGAACGGAAAAGCTCTGCGCTCGCTTCTGTGGTCTTGAAGTTAGCAAACCTGGATTTGCGAGCTTCGAGTCAAGCGCCTCGCTAAACACTCTTAGTACCTGCATAAACTCAAGATCAGCAAGCATGCTTATATACAGATTGAGCGTAAGGTTAAGAAGTTCGAAGGGCCACACCTCGTTGACACGTTGGGAGCCCTCGGCAAAACCGTTGTTTCTCCTCATCCTCCAGCGACTCATCAGTAACAAACTCGGAGGAAGGCCATCAAAGAAGTTGCTGGGTGGAAAATCGCTGGCTCCGCCTTTTCCGTTGGAGCAAAACTGGGTTTTCTCCCAGCGGTGAAGGATCTTCGAGCCACTCATCATCGATTTCCTTCCCTTCGAGATCTGTCGCCTCAGTAGGAGCCGATGACGGTTCGGCATCATACGGCGGACAGGATCTCGGGACCGATAAAGTCTAACAGCGTCGAATCCGTTCGAGGTGAAGGACTTCAGAAAAGCGGCCTTTGTGAAGAAGATCTCTCTTGACAAAGAGATCACCATGCAAATCTTGCGATAGGGTTGTTCCTACAAAGCGAAACTTTTCACTAAATTCGCACTTCGAAATGGTGAAATAGACAACAGGTTTTCATCGTATTACCTCGGTTGAAGTTCCATGCTTGCGAAATAGATGGAGCAGCTCTCCTCGACAGACTCACCATCTATTTGGACGAAGAAGAAATGCTCCTGCCACGATTTGGGATTGAAGTAGTCCCTGAATCACGGCCATATCCTTCTTAGGCAGCATGGAGTAGTAACCGTCGCTCTCCCGTCGGCGAGTGCCCCAAAGACCGAAATCATCGGGACCAAGATCAATCCGAGTTCATAGCTAGCGATCAGTGCGTAAACCAACTCTCCAAGGCAGGGCGCTGAGCTGGCTGATCGAAAGTTGAGCGGTGAAGCGCGAACAATGGCACCAGGGATCGGGAACCACATGCGGCGATGCGTAAAGAAAGCCTCGTAACATGTAAAGAAACCTTGCGGGGATTCCTTGCACTCTTACCAAGGAATCGAATTTAACTCCTTCGAGAACCTGGTAAAAACTCGTAGAACCTTGAGATATTTCACGAGAAACCAAGCTCTGCGTAAAAGGAGCACCAGGCTGCCTCGAGAGGTCTCCTCGGAACAGGGATCTCTGGCAGTGTTGAAGCGAACCTACAAGGGCTCGGTATCGCATTCTTCCTCCTCGACCAACTCCTCACGCTTCACCGTCACATGGCAGGAGAGTCATCGAGGATGAATGGGAAGAAGTTTCTCTTTGAGGATCTTGAAGACATTGTTCTTAAAGAGAGAGGAATCTTGAGAGAGAGTAAATTTCTTATGATGAAGTAAGAATGAGATTTCTACTCCATCCTTATAAAGGAGGTAAAATCACTATTTACCCGACTTTTGGCAAGCGATTACATCTTTACACCTTCCCATACGGCTATACGCAAGCTAGGATCCGACAGGCACTACGGTTCCTAGCTAGCTGAAACTGTTGGGGTCAAAATCGGTCAATTACGAAATCGTTACCGAAAGTCCTCGAAAGAAAAGCCAGCGGCGATCAAAGCCAAGCGAATTGGTCGCTTCGATAAAAATCCGGAAGGCTCGTCCACTCCCATCTGCAAGCGGTAAGGTCCTGGCGTATCGATAAATCATCTCATGATCTCGGGCAATGGCATCTTGGTCCCTTAAAACCCATGTCGGATCGTCCGAGATCTACAATGAGTCTTCCATAAAGCCTTCCGATTGTTTAAAGATTCATCTTTTAACACATCTAAAGCTTCGAAGCCACATTGCTCACATCCTTGAAGACGGAAAGTCTACAAATCCAAATCCATCTCAAATCCCGATACCGAGGAGTCGTTGGATTAGAAGCGATTATCTGAAATCTACTAACGATCTTCCCAAACTCAAATTTCCCAAAGCGACTAACGGGGAAAGATCGAACCACGAAAAACCCACAGGCGGCAATATGGCCTGGCACCGGCGGCGCGCGTCACATGGGCCAGCCTGGCGCGGCGGCACCGACCTGGCGTCGGGCATCTCGACTGGCCGGCATCTCGACTTGGCCCGGACGCTCCGTCACGGGCGGGCGACCTGGCGCCGGCGCCACCCGTCCTGGCGCGAAGCACCGTCATGGTTCGGCCTGGCGTCGGTCCATTTCGTCCTGGTCTCGGTCCTATCGTGCCGGTCGATCCCATCTTAGCTTGTTCGGATCAATCTACATGATTTGGTACAATCACGGTTATTCTAGAACACCAATATCTCGACTATACAAGGAATGGGGTTCCTTCGAAACCGAAACCTTCAGAGACGTTCTTTGAAAAACCGTAAAGCGCTAAGCGGCTAGTGGCCAAAAGCATTACCGATTTTCGAAAAGAAGGATAACTATGATGGTTTATCTTTATCCTCACATAAGAGATAAATGTCAAGTTTCAGAAGATAAATATCAAGTTTCAGAAGATAAATGTCAAGTTTTCGAAGATAAATGTCAAGTTTCGATAAACAGGAGATGAGCGAAAATGGAAAAAGCCGATACAGCCGAGAAGATAGACCGTCTTAAGAGGAGTATATAAGGAGCTTTGAGCAAGAAGCAAAAGATCACAAAAACTTCGAACACTTAGGCGTTTTAGCTTTCTTTTCTGTTTTCATGAGCGAGCGCGACTCAACTAGGTTAGATCTGGCGGCGGACTAGGGGACCTTCGACAGCTCTTGTAGCTTACTTCTTACCTGTTGTTCCGCGCTCAAAGCGAATTCAGAAATAAGATCTTTTCCGCTCTATTTTGATTTTTATTTCGACTTAAAACTGATTGTTTCGTGTGCTGCCAGCAGATATCCGGGACCTTCAAGGAAGATCGTGTTAACTTCGGTTTTCCTCAAAATCTTTATCGGAAACTGGCGGTGCAATTTCGGTTCCCACAGTCCTGCTTTCTTGCCTTTGGGAAGCTCAGTTTCAAACCAGGTTCCATTCTTATCCATAGCACCCATCTCCTCTCCTACTGATTCTCTCCATTCTTTTATTGCCATAGCCTCATCATATGACTTTGGTATGTACTCTGATCCAATTCTCCAATGAAAGCTTGATGGTCTTGAGGATAATGAGTCAAGGAGCACAATTCTTGTATAGGAGCTACTGCCTCTGCATTGAAGTACACCCTTGTGTTCATCCAGTTAGAAGGAGGGTTCGGTTCTAGTACTTCTCCTTAGTGGCTGAACTTGAGTAGATTCTGATTCTGTTGGCTCATCATCATTCGTGGACTGTTCATCATCATCCTGAACCATTGCTGAACCTTCTTGCTGCTCCTCTTGATCATGAGACACTGAACTTGGACCCTCTTGGTGTTGCTTCTGTTCAGTTTGATTCCCCAGGAACAAGAGGAGAAGCTGGAGCCGCCTCATCATCAGCATCATTACTCAAGCTCTCATGATCTGGTGAGTGATGGCCTTGGCCTGTGGGTGGCGTGGGTGCACTCCTCTCTACTGGTATGCTTTAAAGACTTTCCATGACTCTCCTCAAGTTTGCCGCCCTCTCTGAAGCTGATTGAGACAAGTTCTTGACCTCCTCCAACTCTTCTCATCATGATAGCCTTAATACTCAGCAAACTTCACATCTCTGAGATAAGAACCCTCTTGGTTTCTGGTGAATAGCACTCATACCTTCTGGTTTGGTGAATCACCAATGAACATTGCTCTAGTACTCCTTGGTTCTAGCTTGTTTCTTTGTTGTCCTGGAATCAAGACAAAACACAAGCAACCAAATACCTAAGGTGATCAATGGAGGGTTTTGTTTGTTCAATACCTCATGTGGAGACTGGTCTTGTAGGATTTTGGTGGGGATTTTGTTGATTAGATAGCAAGCTGTCATGACAGCATCTCCCAAAACCTCTTTGGCACATTGGTATGGAACATCATGCTTCTTGCAACCTCCATAAGGGTGATTCTTCCTCTCAGCTACACCATTTTGCTGAGGTGTGTGTATGGGTAGCTGGTTTGGTGAATCACTCCATGTTTGGCAGTGTTGTTTGAAAGCATGGCTTGTATATTCTCCTCCATTATCTGATCTAAAAAATTTTATCTTGGCATTGTAATGTTAGTTACATGATTCTGAAAGTTTATAAAGCTTCTAACACCCTATCTTTAGAGTGCAGCAATGTGATCCAGTATACTTTGATTTTTCATCAATAAAAGTCACAAAATACTTATGCTGTTCTCTAGAAGCACAAGGGAACACATCAGAATGGATCAAATCAAAGCAGTTTTCATAAATAGTACTTGATCTTGTAAAACAGATTTGCAATGTTTTCCTAGGATACAAGCTTCAATCAGATTTAAACAAGATACTAGGCAACATGATGTTCAAAGTGCAGAATGAGGGTGTCCCAATCTAGCATGCCATAATACATCCTTAGGAAATCAGAAATAGAGTTCAAAGCAACAGATAAATCAGTAGCTAGCTTAGTGTCCTTGAGCAAGTATAAGTTAAGCTGTTACACCCTTGCCCAGCAACCTGTTGGGGTCAAAAGCGGTTATCTCGAAATCTCGGCTAAAGATCCTTCCAAACTCAAAGATTTCCTGCACGAGCGACTAGCGGGAAAAGATCGGGCAGCGGAAAACCACAGGCGACAGAGAACCCCTGGTGCGGCGCGTCGCGAACCGATACCTGGTGCGGCGGACAGCGTCCACGCGGCGCCTGGCGCGACACGTGTCAGCAGTCGACCTGGCGGCGGCACCCGGCCTGGCCGGCGGCATGCAGCGTTCATAAACCAGCCTAGCGCCCGTTGGCAAGCTGGCGCCGGTCGGCGGCCTCGTCCGGTGTCGGTCCCAACATGCTCGGTCTGATCCCATCCTGGATTGTTTGGATCGATCCTCGTGAGTTTGGTACGATCGGCTACGGAATGAACATCTTCGATTTGATTGGAATCGTCCTCAATGTTTCGACAAAACTAGAAGGATTGGATTTCGTAGAAGATATCGTATAAAACAAAGATCGATTAACCTGAACATCGATCCTTTAGGCTATCACGGTTTATTTTACAGAAAGATAGTCTTTTCTAGAAATCGTGTAAAGCGTTCAGCGACTTAAAGACAAGTCCACGAACTTACTTACGATTTTAAGAATTCAGGCCCAATCAGGCTATGACGGTTTATCGATTTCCCGAACATCGGATAAACATCAAGTCACAAAAATAGCGGAGCTTCGAGGATAATTACGAAGATCGGCGAAAATGGAATATTTCCTGAAGAGATAAGCTTGGGCCCAAAGGCGAGGTCCATCATCTTAAGGCAAACCGACCTAGGGCGGGTATATAAGGAGAGCAAGCGAGGAGAAGGGATCGAAAATTAGACTTAGAGCATTCTGCTAGCTTAGAAGAATTAGGGCTTAGGTGGTTAGACTAGCGAACAAAGCTTAGGACGTTTGGCTGCCTGCGACTCTATCTTTTCTTTAAATCGCAAAATCTCTGTCTTTCGAATCGTTGTACTCATATCTTTCATCTAATAAAAGCCGGGCAAATATTTCAATTCTTATTTTTATCCATTGAACTTTCGATTTACGTGTGGCAGCAGAGAATCCGGACCTTCAAGGAAAGTCGAGTTTACTTGGCTTTCCTCCGCAATCTTATTTATCGGAAATGGCGGTGTGAATTTCGGTTCCCTGATTGGCGCTAGAAGGAGGGGCGGATTCTCTAACTCGAAAACCACCAATCGATCGAAGTTCAGTATGGCTTCTTCATCAGCCCATAACATCGTATCTTCGAGGACGAGCAACGCCAGTATGGCCAAACCTCACAACAATCTCTCGTAATAGAACTCACGATCCAGGATATTGGCGTGTAGCAAGTGTATTAGTCGACACGGATGCTCGGCTAATATTATCTATAAAAGCACCCTCGAGAGGATGAAGTCGATCTAAGCATCCTTACAGATGACCCCAGCTCAGTATTCGGACTCGGGAGAAGTTATGACCCTCGGTTCGACTAACCTCCTAGTCAGAGCCGGGGCGTCGCCAAAACATGGAATTCCTGGTAATCGACGGTCCAACATCCTACAACGCGATAGTTGGAACTCCTGGCTAAACTCCATGAAGCGATCCCATCAACATTCCACCTATGCCTCAAGTTCCCGACACCTTTCGAGTCGAAACAATACATGGTAGTCACGGAGCAGCACAGATCTACCTGCTACCGAACTAAAACGGAAAAATTCGAAATCGAGACCTCGGAAAAACAAGCGATTCCGACTGAGGAAACGGGCAGTCCCAAAGAGCGGAGGCCACGGAAGCGTGAACCAACCTGCGAACCGGTGGTCTCAATTTGCCTCGACGATTCCTTCCGGGCGGTTAGTGAAATCGGAGCTAACCTCCGCAAACCAATAAAAGCAGAGCTCATCGCATGCCTCAAAAGAACCTCATGCGTTAAGCGGGCTGCGGAGGATATCCGGGAATCGACATTAGCGTAACATGTCACGAACTTAACATCGACCCGACTCACAAACCCGTAAAACAAAAGAGGCGAAAGCTGGGACCTGGCGTGCCACCGGATCAACGAGGAAGTCGAAAGACTCCTCAAGTAGGGTCGATAACAGAAGTTAGGTATCAAGACTGGCTTGCCAATCCTGCCGTGGTAAAACAAGAGCGGCAAATTAAGTGCAGTAATGCGATTCCACGGATCTGAATAAAGCCTGTCGAAGGACTGCTTCCCGCTCCACACATCGACCGACTGGTCGAAGCAACTCGAAACAAGCTTCGTCATTCATGGGCGCTTTTCCGGATACAATCAAATCATGATGAATCGACGACCGCGAAAAACTGCATTCATCACAGACCGCAGAGCGTATTGCTACAAGGTAATGCCTTTCGGTCTTAAGCGGAATGCAGCGTATCAGCGACTTCGTCAACAGAATGTTTGCTGAGCAACTTCGGAAAAACTATGGAGGTATACAACGATGATATGCTCGTAAAATCTCTTAACGAACACGATCATGTAGCCCACCTAGAGGAATGTTTTGCACGACTCAACCAGCATAACATGAAACTCAACCCGAAATGTAGATCCGCGGTGGCATCGGAGAATTCCTCGGATACCTCGTAGCGTATCGCGAATCGAGGCCAACCCTAAACAAATCGACACTGATAGAGATGGCCTCCCGAGAACCAAGCGAGAAGTCAAAGGCTAACGGAAGAGTCGCGGCTTTGAACTGTTTCATCTCGTGCTCCACGGATAAGTGCCTACCGTTTTACGAAACATTAAAGGGAAACAAGAAGTTCGAGTGGCCCGAGCAATGTGAAAAGCTTTCCAACAGTTGAAACATTACCTGGCCACTCCACCAGTTCTCGCAAAACCGGTGGAAGGTGAACCTCTTTTCCTCTATAGCAGTTTCCGCAACAGCGGTCGGTGGCGTCCTGATACGGGAAGAGCGCGTGACAAAATCCAATCTTTACGTAAGTAAGGCGTTACTGGATCGCGAGCTTCGATACCGCTAATGGAAAAATTAGCATTCGCCGTCATAACCTCGGCAAGAAAACTAAGACCATATTTCCAGTCTCATACTATAGTGGTTCTCACCACGTTCCCACTCGCGGATAATCCTGCACAATCCGAGCCAATCTGGTAGGCTCGCCAAAATGGTCAATCGGTAGTGAATCTGACGTCGAATATAAGCCAAGGACATGTGAAAAGTTCCAAGTACTTGCGGATTTCTTGGTAGAGTTACCCACTAGAGACATGACTAACGAGGAACCAAACTCAACTTGGGTCCTCCCGTCCGGCGGATCTTCGTCCAAACAAGGATCGAATCGAATCGACTCACCTCTCCTAACGGAAATCTAGAACAGTCTTCCTGATTGGCTTTTCATGCTTTAAACAATGAGGCAGAATCTGAAGCACTCGTCGCGCAGGCTGCGGCTGGCCCATGGATTAAAAATCCGTAATATTCCAACCTCGATTCTCAGTTAATTAGCCAATCAATACAGCCCGAATATGAGGCAAGAGCGAAAGGATGGGCCATATCTAAAACTCATCCAAGAACTGGCTCGTAGTTTCGACCAGTTCACCCTGACCAAGTTCCTCGCTGAGGAAAAGCGTCCAGGCCGGCGCTTCCCTCTCAAGCTCAGATCCAGGGCTCCAAAGGATAATCCCGGTCGAATTCATCGAACATCCAAGCATCGGACCACGGTGGTCGTCAATCTAATCGGGGAGAGATTGAAGATGCGGAAGAAGTCGAGTCAACGGAAGCGGATGTGGACCCAACCGAATGCGGCTGCGACAGCCTTGGTTAGAACCAATCCGAGCCTATATCGTGAATGGAACCTTACCACGAAAAATGGAACGTGAAGTGAAAACCAAAGTGCGCGATGCGTCGATAGAGGGAGAAATTTATAAGTGGTGTTTCTCCGGTCCTCTCATGACATGCTGAAGGAGAAGGGCAAGAAGAATCATGGAAGAGGCCCATTCTGGATCATCGCGGAAATCATTCTGGCGGAAGATCTCTCGATCAAAATCAAGCGCCACGGTTATTATTGGCCAACCATGGTAAAGACTGCGAGAAATTCGCCCGGAAGTGCGAGAAATGCCAAAGGCATGCTTCAACAATCCATCAACCCGCGGAAATCCTCTCCTCAATCTCGTCCCCCTATCCTTTCATGCGATGGTCCATGGACATTGTCGGACCTATGCACCCATCAAAACAAAAACGCTTCCTCCTAGTCCTCACAGTTTCTTTTCCAAATGGGTAGAAGCGAATCTTGCAGTATCAAAGACACAAGTCGAGAACTTGATGCGAAACATATCATAACTAAACATGGGGTCCCATACGAAATCGTAACGGACAATGGATCTCAATTTATCTCTGCTAGATTCGAAGAATTCTGCGAAAAGTGGAAAATACGACTTACAAAGTCAACCCCCAAGTATCCGCAATGCAACGGACAGGCAGAAACCATCAACAAGACCGTCCTTGACGGCCGCGCCTAGGCGCCAAAAGGGCGATGGGCAGAGGAGCTCGAAGGAGTTCTTTGGTCACATCATTACAACCCAAGGCGGGCTGGTGAAACTCCATTACGCTCTCGTTTATGGAACGGAATGCATGATCCCGCGAGTAAATTCCCGGTGCGGAAGATTCCTCCCCAAGCGAGAAGATCTAAACAGCTATGATGCGGACAATCTCGATCTCATCAATGAACGCGCAACCAGGCACTCATTCGATCCAGAATTACCAGCACGCTGCCGCAAGGTACTACAACTCAACGCACGCCATCACAGGTTCAAAGAAGGCGATTTAGTCTTCGCGAAGTCTTCAAAACACTGCGAGCGAAGCGCGGAGCGGCGGAAGGACCATACAAAGTCATAAAAGTAGTCCGACCAGGTTCATACCAAATCGCAAACATGCAAGGCGTCAAAATCCGAGAACTTGGATGCGATGCACCTCAATAATACTACCACTAAGCGATAAAACGTGGTACAAAGAACTACGAGGCGGCTTGATCCCGAAAAAGTGCGTGAGGCAACTTCGCTAACGGCGGGCTCAGCTATCCCCGATTAAAGGGGGTGGAGTGCGTATACTGTATACTCCCACGAATTTCGAAAATTCTGAAACTTTCAAAACTCTTTCTAGACAACATTTCACCAATTACTGAGCGGCAACAAAACGGCGGATCTAGTATCCACTAAGCGATTATCACATCAAAAACAAATCGGAGCCAACACTTCACGAAGCAAAGTGAATGTAGGCGTTTCTCCCTGGGTCAAATTCTACGCGACCCCTTGGTCCGCATCCAAAGCGGAAACAACAGTTTTCTGGCTGCGAACATTAGAACATCCCCAAGCCCGATAAGCGTTTCAATCGAAATGCGGCATAAGGAAAATCGACCTTCAGCCTTTCGCGGGGCTTGCGGCTTGAAGGACATTCTTTCCGCAAAACATTGCACGAAATCTTCGTCTCTGAACATACAAACGCACCTCAAAGCGGTATCATTTCGTTGTTGCTGATCACAACAAGCGAACTCGCGTCCTAAGCGGACAAATGGCGCCCTTCAAGGGGTAGGCTCTCTTACATCCGACAAGGATAAACATAGCGTGCTATACAAAATCCAAATTTTGGTCTAGCTCTTACGTAAAGTAGTAGCTGACTCATGACAATCGTATAAGCCGACAACAATTGCAGTTTTTTAAGCGGTACGAGTCAGGTTAAAATCGTAAACAGTCAAACAGCCGATTTGTCATCGCAAAGCCTCAGTCGAGTAAACCTAGGTCTTGCCTAAACCCAGCCAGCTGGATCTTGACATCTCACAGACATAATATGGTATCACGAGATCCAAAATTTGTCTCTTCACTTAAGCTATTTGTTTCCGCGGACTTCTCGTAAATCAGTAAACGCGGAAAATCTGGCTTTATGCAAGCGATAGGTACGGTGATCGTCAGGGAACTAGGAATGAGGCGACAACTCACACCCTCTTTCTCATACTTCCAAAAACTGAAGTTCATAAA
This sequence comes from Brassica nigra, assembly GCA_016432835.1. Taxonomy (NCBI): domain Eukaryota; kingdom Viridiplantae; phylum Streptophyta; class Magnoliopsida; order Brassicales; family Brassicaceae; genus Brassica; species Brassica nigra. Next base: position 31,651 of record JAEACV010000749.1, read on the forward strand.
TAATCAAAAACGTTTCATAGATTGAGACCGCAAAGTTTAAACAAAACCCCGAAAAGGGGCAGGGATTCAAAGCCACCAACGGCCAGTCCCGGTAAATACATCATGGCCTCTTAACGGCCGAAACACATATAAAATCCCAGAAGGGATTGATAAACCTAGACGCTCCCAGGAGCGTCACCTTCATCCTCACTCGCGATAGGGATAGCCTCGCCGTCGCCTCCCTCGGTCGCGCCGCCACTACCGCCTCGTCCGCCAGCCTCGCAATCCTCTCCCGTCGCTCCTGATCTTCTGAGTCTTCGGAGGTCGGCGCAAGGGTGCATTCGGCCTGCAGGCCGGCAAGGATTGAATCGAAATCTCCTTCGGTGGCCGCCCACTCTCCTTTGCAGAACGATAGTCTGGCCTCCTCCAAATCCAAAGACGGGGCCTCGTCACCTTGAATCTTCAGCTCCGCTCCAGACTCCCTCGATCCCGCTAAAGCCAAGTCCCTCTTGCGGACAGCTATCAAGACTCAAGGATGGCCCTCCTCGTCAGACGACCAAAGAAGTCGTCACGAGTATCGGCAACCTCCGAGGATCTACGGGTGTTCATCTCCTCATGAGCCTGGATCTTCTGCTGAAGGCGGCGGACTTCCGAGGATTTGCTCTTCTTCTCCTTCTTCACCTTGAGTAACGAACTCGTGGTTTTCCCAAGGTCACACTCAAGATCGCTGATACGAACCTCAAGCTGGGACGTCTAGGCGGCATGGGTGTCCTCGACGAGCCCTGCTGCAGCCTTAGTGCGCTTCAGCTTCCTCGGCGACTCAGTTCCTTCGATAGGCGAATGAGTTCCGACCCGCACCGCCAAGCATTCCGTCAATCAGTGACACAAACTGTCTGAAAAGAAGGGTAAGTATCATCGTAAAAGAAGGGATACAAGAATTGCATATAGATTAAAATCGAACCTTGGAGCGATGGCGCCAACCTCTCTGAAGTTTGCCCTCCTCGTTTGCACCCGCTTCCTTTTGCTCCAGATGCCACTGCCTTCCCTTGGGCAACGAGGCACCAGCCTGGCAGTCCCAAGACGAGTTCCCTCTTAGCTGGGGGAGGTGTAGATTATATCGCATCCTCTCTTCGAGATCACGATCGATCGAAGAACCCGATGGATGAACCTAAACATCAGGAATCTGTTCAGGAACAGTAACCCCTTCCGCCAGGAGGGCATCGGGTGGGACCGGGCTAGGAACCGGAAGAACCGAAGGCGAAGGAGACAAAGAAATCGGAGGAACAGGCAAAGAAGTTGGAGCCGTGGAAGGAACATCGAGCGTCTCAGTCCTCGCCCGCTTCGAGCCTTCGCAGCACTGCGGATAACAGCCTTGAAAGATTCAAACCCATCAATGAGGGACGGAGTGGCGTCTGAGCGGCCAGAACCGTCGGGCTTGGCTGGCGAAACCGGCGGAGGCTCTGCCTCGCCATCTCAACATCAGAATCATTCTTTTCAACTTGGGATGAAGACATTTTCTTTCTTGAGAGAAGAAGAGGGATTTGAAAGATGTGAAGAATGAGAAGGGAAGGCTGGCTATTTATAAGAAAAGGGGAGATGACATAGGTTTCTTGCGGAAAAGAATCCTTAGCGAAAATTTCGATTTTCAGAAAATCTAACTATTAAGCCCGCCAAAATCGTCTCCGATCTTACGAGCTGGGGGCTAACTGTTGGGGTCAAAACGGTTATCTCGAAATATACGGCTAAAGATCCTTCAAACTCAAAGATTTCCTGCACGAGCGACTAGCGGGAAAGATGGAACGGAAAACCGGGCGACAGAGAACCCCTGGCGCCGTTAGCCGCGTCACGCGAACCGGCAGCACGGCGACGCAGCGTCCGCGAACCGGCCTGGCGGCGGCACCGGCCTGGCCTGGCCGACCTGGCTCCGGCTGACGCAGCGTCTGCTGGCCGGCCTGGCACCAGCGGCACCCGGCCTGCGCGGTGCCGCAGCGTTCCATAAGCCGGCTGGCCCGGCGGCAAGCTAACAGTCGGCGGCCCTCGTCCTGGTCGGTCCCATCATGCTCGGTCTGATCCCATCCTGGCTTGTTTGGATCGATCATCGAGTTTGAATGCGATCTGGAATGAACATCTTTCGATTTGGTTGGAATCGTCCTCAATGTTTTATGACAAAACTAGAAGGATTGGATTTCGTAGAAGATATCGTATAAAACAAAGATCGATTAACCTGAACATCGATCCTTTAGGCTATCGGTTTATTTTCAGAGAAAGATAGTCTTTTAGAAATCGGTAAACGTTCAACGACTTAAGACAAGTCCACGAACTTACTACGATTTTAAAATTCAGGCCCAATCAGGCTTGGCGGTTTATCCGATTTCCCAAACATCGGATAAACATCAAGTCACCAAAAATAGCGGAAAACTTCGAGGATAATTACGAAGATCGGCGAAAATGGAATATTTCCTGAAGAGATAAGCTTGGGCCCAAAGGCGAGGTCCATTATCTTAAGACAAACCGACCTAGGAGCGGGTATATAAGGAGAGCAAGAGCAGAGGAGAAGGGGATCGAAAATTAGACTTAGAGCATTCTGCTAGCTTAGAAGAATTAGGGATTAGGTGGTTAGACTAGGGGCAAAGCTTAGGGCGTTTGGCTGCTTGACTCTATCTTTTCTTTAAATCGCAAATCTCTCGTCTTTGAGAGAATCGTTGTACTCATATCTTTCATCTAATAAAATTCCTTCGGGCAAATATTTCAATTCTTATTTTGATCCATTGAACTTTCTCAATTTCGTGTGGCAACACAGAGAATTCGGACCTTCTAGGAAAGTCGGGTTTACTTGGCTTTCCTCCATATCTATTTATAAATTGGCGGTGTGAATTTCGGTTCCCACAACCTACTAGTCTCAATATCCTGAAAATAAACCTCATTAGGAGTGAAAATAACAATTCAAGTCATTAGTGGCTCTTTTAACAGATAGCAAATTAGAGGTGAAGGTAGGCATATAAAGGCTTTAGAATCCTTGTTAAATAATTGAAGATCTCCTACTCCTTAATGGGAACCTTTGTACCATTAGCCCCATTACATTACCCATCTGGAGCAATGTTACTAATCAGTTCTAAATCACAAATGATATGATGACTAGCACCAGAATCAATCACAAGAGAGTTTAGACAGTTTTGAGCAACAATTAGGCAATTTTAAACAGTTAGACAGTTTTGAGCAATCTGAAGCATTCAAAGATATACCATCAATGCACGCATTTAGAGAGGTTCAAGGGTGTTACCAGAGTTCTCCTTGAGGGGCTTTGATAAGTGCATCAATATCAGACCTCTTGATGAAATCACCATCGAGAACTCATGGCTTTGTAGCTGCTGGATGCTGCGGCTTTCTCTTCAGTTTGTGTGGAACTGGATGGCTCCATTTCACCAGAGAAGTGAGCTCTTGCATCATTGTGAGGGTCTTGAACTTCTGAGGCTTGAGGTGAGGGTGTAGGATCCAGCACTTGTCTCTTCCATGACCCTTCTTCTTGCAATGATCACAAACCCACACCTTCTTGTCTTCTTCCTTGTAAGACCCCTTGTTTGCAACACCTTCAGCTTGGTTTCCAAGGACAAGATCCTCTTTCCTCCAAAGAGACCCACTGATCCTTGCTCTCTTTGAATCTGGGCACACACTTCTTCAAGAGTAGGTAACTTCTCAGCTCTAAGTATGTGCTTAATCAGATCATTGTAGCTTGAATGCAGCGTGAGGAGTAAGGCAAAGACCTTGTCTTGCTCTATTCTTGTGTTTAGAACACTTGCATCAACAGTAGCTGGCCTCAACATCTCTAGCTCAGCCCATGGGCTCTAAACTTCCCAAAATGTTTGGTAAAGTCCGAGTCCTCTTGCTGGAGAGAGTTAATGGCTTTCTTCACTTCAAATACTCTACTAAGGTTAGAAATGTTGCCATAAACCTTTTGTAGAGTATCCCACAGCTCCTTGGAAGTTTCACAATAGGAGTAATCTTCCAAAATTGGTGTATCAAGGCTGCCTTGAATGATAGTCAACACCATGATGTCCTCCTGATCCCATTTGCCATCATCAGCCACCACCACTTCTTTACCATCCTCTCCTAGGCTGGTTTGTTTAGAGGACTTGCCTTCAGCTACATGAGACCAAAGACCTCTTCCTCCTAAGGCTGTCTTGACTAGCCTTGACCACAAGAGATAGTTAACTCCATTAAGAGCAACTGTAACCTTCACTTTCACCTTCCCATTGTCCATATCCATCTCGGATTGATATCAGTGAGTAAGAGAATTTCTTGGTGAGAATAAAAGAAAAAACAGAGTGAAAAGATTATATTTGCGGAAGTATAGAGTGTAGAAAGATTTAGGTCTCAAGAGCTGAATTGCTCTGATACCATGTGAGATTAAGAGATTAAAGAGAGATTTAGTTGCTGGAAACTGAACAAGAACAAGGGAGAGTGATGGACGAATCCATGAGAGAGAGCAATAAGAATATTGTATATTGCTTGCTTGAAATGGTTACACATTACAAGATATTTAAAGACTAAATCTGGACACAAGTTGACAAAGGAATGAATAAACAAAGAGGAGAGAGAGCTGCGGGTTCAGACTGAAAGTGACAGCTCCTAAGCTTTAGGAAAACATGTGACCAAGTGGTCCACACCACTCCAACGTCTCTCTTGCTTCCTTGCCGACATCAGACTATATTTTAATCATCTTGGACTTCTTTAACTCCAAACTATAACGCAGATCAGTTCCTTGCACTTGAAGACTCACTAGGTTGTACGGATTGCCTTGATTTCCAAGATAGATTCAAAGAGTCTTTACTGGCACCAATACACTTCCTTTGATCTCTCTTGGTCTTTTATTGCTTCATCTCAACAGCCCCGACCGATATACCTTTCATTAGGATTCTTGCCATAAGCACAACTCATCGACATGATACATTCTGCTGGAACTATACCAAAAATGGACAGTATACAGTCAAATCAGGATAATGGGTAGCTCGGAACTTACTAGAGGCTGATGAAGAGAAGGAGGTACTGGAACCTAGCATAACAAAACTCCAAGCCTTTGCTTCGAAGATAAAACCTCCACAAAATATTTTTCATCTTATTTGGAAATTGATTACCGGCTACGTGGTAGTAACGAAGAATCTGGTACGGCGCAACATGAGATGTGACAACTATTGTCAACGATGTGGAGAGCCTGAAGAATAAGTCAATCATGCAATTTTTGAATGTCCACTAGCTTTACAAGCTTAGTCTCTGATATACCATGGATTTGACCCGTTTTTACAAATGGTATAAAGGTGTTTTTATTAAATATATATACATGTTTTGGAGTCTATTAGGTATGTTTTCAGGCTCAGGAGCATTTTGGAATAAAGTGATGTTTTAGCTGCCTTTTAGAGCTTAAAGGAGAGTGCACCGAGTTATCCATCAAACCAGACCAGGAGATTGGTATTCATAGTTAAGCGTCGATCGATACACACTTGTGTTATCGATCGATATCATCAAAGGAGGTCGATGTGACAAGATAGTCATCGATCGATGCACTCGGTGCCATCGATCGATATCAGCTCCACAAGTTAAGTTGGACTCAGCCGACTTGAAGCCCAAGATCTCACCAAATTACAAGATTGCCCCCCGAGTTTTTACTAATGAACTCAATATTTATAGTTTTGCCTAAGTGTTTTGGCAAGAAGAGCTTTTCATACTTCATGTTTCATACTTTGTTCTTTGTTCTTTCATAATTCAAAGTCATATTTTATTCTATTGTTTACTTGCAAAGGTTATAGAAAAATTCTAGATCTAGAGGAAAGATCCAAAGAGATTTGTGATTGGAACTTAAGTGTTCATTCTTCTAACTTCATATCTATGAGTTTCTATTATTACCTTGCTGTTATGAATTACACAGCTATGTCTGAGTAGTTTATCTTGTTAGATTTAGGGTTCAAATAGATTATGTGGGATTAGCGCCAACTATAGATTGCTAAGTTATGATATTCATTGTTAGGATGTTCATTAATGCTTGTTTCTTGAATAGCTAACTTGAACCATGAACTAGGATTGTTTAATTACTTAATCATCATCCTGATCACATCCTATTCAAGCTAAGACTCTCTAGAGAAAGGAGAGAGCTAATCTAAGGTCTTGGTGAGCACTATATCAACTCGCGCTTAAAGTCTGGCTAGATCCGTATCGATCGATACTCCTATAGAGTAGTCAATTGAAGTAGCTAAAGGTGTATCAGTTGATATTCCTATCTATCGAATCATCGACCGATACTGTCGGTGTCCTATGCGCAAGCATCATTTAGCATCTAATCAATAGATGAATCTAAACATGTGAGAGCTGATCGATTCATTCATTCGTTGTTGAGCTCTTTAACATCATACATACAACTTGTTAGGCATCTGTAGCATTATAATCCTGCAAATCTGAATAGCAAACCCTAAGTCTAGCTATTTCTCTTAATTGTCTTAAAACCCAATCCAATTCAATCGAGCAACTACCTTGCTCAAAAACGCTATTTACTTTTAAACTATTCAACCTAGCATAGTCACTAAGGATTACATCTTTTGTGTTCCTAGCTCCTGTGAATTCGATCCTAAGTACTACAACTGAACCTCTTATTTGAGAGAGTAGTAATTCACTCCTTAGGGTAATTTGAGTGATATCAAATTTGGCACCGTTGCCGGGGAGCTTTCGCCATTAGATTTAATCTGATTAGGTCTAGGTTACTTTTTCTTTTAATCAGTTTTCTGACACAAATTTTTTTCTTGTCTTTCTGTACATGCCCAGCAGTACTAGAATCAACAAGGAAGCTCAACTTTGTTCTCGAAGACCCTGCTTGCTTAGGCATTTCGATTCACAAGATCAGCGTTCCACATCGATCGACATCAACAACGATTCGCCGACCGATACTGACATACCACAGGTCGACCGAGATACCTCCTTCGTCGACCGATACCGCACCTCACCATCGACCGACACTACTTCCTGTCGACCGACACAGCTCATCTGACATCGATCGATACACTTCTTCGGGATCGATCAATACTCAACCCTGAGACATGGTAGCCAGTTATTCTTACTGCCGATGAGCATGGAGACCTGTGTGACCAGGATGGTCACCTGCGTAATGCAGCAGGTCAGAAACTAAGCGCTCAAAGGAAGTTATCCCTGAGCCAGAAGCTGCACCTCAGGGCTGTTTAACTTGAGAAGCTGCTCGAACAAGGGCGGTGGCTGATTACAACCGTCCAAATCAGTTCTACACCAACCGATCAGCTATTAAGCCCTCCCTTTATCGGAGACGATTTTGAGCTTAAACCGCAGTACTATACACTTGTAGGACAGACACCCTTCACGGGCTGTCAATGAGCATCCTATGGACCATCTGGAGAGGTTCGAGGATCTCATATCTGCTATAAAAGCCAATGGAGTACCTGCAGATTCCCTTCTCTGCAAGCTTTTCAAGTACTCTCTATCTGGAGAAGCTTTGCAGTGGCTTAGCGATTACCACCAGGATCTCTTACATCACGGAGCGACATCAAAACGCATTCCTCGTAACTTCTTTGATGGCGCACGCTGAAGGTTTGAGGAGGAGAATCGTTACATTCACCCATGAACTGGAGAGTCATTCAAGGATACCTGGATCAGATTCAAGTCTTACCAGCGAGATTGTCCACACCATGGATTCATCAAAATTTAACTTCTCTGCACTTTCTTCAGAGGCATCACACTGAAATATCAGATGACACAGCTAGTGAAGGGAACTTCACCACAAGGAATCCAGAAGATGCTGTGAAGCTAATAGACAACTTGGAATCCAGCAACAATACTAAGAACATTGTAAAAGCAAGATCTGCAGCATTCCTTGGGAAGGAGCAGATGAATGCAGTTCAAGCACAGCTGAATAATGTTCAAAGCTGCTAATAAGCAACTTTGCTCAGTAGGATGCAGAGACTGTAGATGAAGATGACTACAGAAGAAGATGTAGGGTCAGTGGAACTGGATTTCAGAGATCTGGAAACCAAAGAAAATAAAACTTCTCGGGACAAAGTAACTTCAACGAGTTAAGCCTACAACAACTACAGCAGCAACCTTAACAATAAGGTTATGGAAACTCATCTTACGAATCCACCCACACCAACCCAGAAAGTAAGATAGAAGAAATGCTTGTTAGAGTTCTTGAGAGTCAGCAAAAGCTTACGGTGGATTTCAATGGGAAGATTGACTCGTCTACACCAACTGAACACAAAGCTTGATGCTTTGAACACCCATGTGAAGAAGTTGGAGACTCGGTGGTTCAGACAGGAAGCTGTTAGGAAGCAAGAACCTTTGACAAGGGGATTGGTGAAAGCAACAGGACCTGCGTGAATGCCATCATGGAAGATGATTTTTGGCGAGGTGAAGAATGAGAAGCTGCAAGAAGGAGATTTGAGATTGAGAGTTCAATGAGTATCAGCGGATCACATTGGTATCGACCGATGTCAATACATGACTATTGATCGATGTACTCGAACCAAGTCGATCGGCAGGCTCGATGATCATCGATTGATGGACTCAGAATCTACCGTTAGTGCCATGCGGTGAGGATTATGACTCACGAGGAGTTACAGCAAGATACCCACATCCACCACGCCCTTTTCAGTCAAAATCCTTAAAGTGGGGTCAATAGCGGTCAGGTACCGGACTGGCTCGCTAACCCATCGTGGTCAAAAGAAAAGCGGCAAATGGCGATTCTGCGTCGACTTCACCCGATCTCAACAAGGCTTGTCCAAAGATTGCTTTCCACTTCCATATCGACCGACTTGTCGAGCAACAGCGGGAAACAAACTTTTATCATTTATGAACACCTTCTCGGGTACAATCAAATCATGATGAACGGACGATGTGAAGACCGCATTTATCACTGACCGCGGGGCGTATTGCACAAACTAATGCCTTCGGCCTCAAAATGCAAGCTACTTACTCTCGACTTCGTCAGCGAATGTTTTCGAGCAGCTCGGAAAAACTATGGAGGTATACATCGATGACAAGCTCGTAAAATCCTTAGCGAACCGACCACGTTTCCCATCTGGAAGAGTGTTTACGCAAGGTTGAATTTGCACAACATGAAATTGAACCCGGCTAAATGTAGATTCATGGCATCGGGGAGAATTTCACCGGCTACCTAGTCACGTGTCATGGAATCGAGGCTAACCCCAAACAGATAAGCGCGTTAATAGAAATGGTCTGCGCCCAAAACAAAAGAAGTCAAAGGTTAACAGGGAGAGTTGCCGCCTTAAACCGTTTATCTCGCTCAGCGGACAAATGCCGTCCTTTTACGACACATTGAAAGGGAACAAGAAATTTGAGTGGACAGAGGAATGCGAAAAAGTTTTCCAACAGCTAAAGCATTACCTGGCCACTCCTCCCGTCCTCGCGAAACCAGTAGAGGGAGAACACTTGTTCCTGTACCGCGAGTATCCACAACAGCGGTAAGCGGCGTTTGATTAGAGAAGAGCGCGGTGAGCAGAAACCAATCTTCTACATCAGCAAAGCGTTGCTGAGAGGCGAGACCCGATATCCCGATGGAAGCGGTTGTAGCGTCGGCGAAAACACGGCCGTATTTTCAGTCGCATACCATTGTAATCCTCACCTTCCCCTTCCGAGAGCGATTTTGCACAGTCGAGTCAGTCGGGGCGACTTCGCAAATGGGCAATCGAACTAAGTGAGTACGGTAAATTACCGTCCAGAACCTGCGCAAAATCTCAAGTATTGGCAGACTTCTTGGTGGAATTTCCCATGGGAGATATGACAAACGGAACCGAACTCAACTTGGATCCTTCATGTCGGCGGATCATCGTCCAAACAAGGGTCGGGATGAATCCGGCTCACATCTCCGGTGGCGAAATCTTGGAACAGTCGTTCGATTGGAGTTCCATGCATCAAACAATGAGGCGAATATAGAGGCACTCGTTGCGGACTACGACTAGCCCAAGGGCTGAAGATCCGCAACATTCACGCTCTTGTGACTCTCAGTTTGTTGCAAATCAGTACAGCGGGGAATCTGAAGCAAGGGCGAAAGAATGGGCATATTTTAAACTCATCAAGATCTCTCCGAAACCCGACCACTTCGCCCTCACTAGGATTCCTATTTCGGAAAACACTCAGGCGGATGCCTTGGCGCACTTCAGCGTCAAGTTTGGATCCTGGACTAAGCGGGTAATCCCGTCGAGATCATTGAACATCCAAGCATCGGACTGCCATGAGCCAATCTTATTGAGCACAAATCGAAAACGGATGAAATAGATGACCCACGGAAGAAAGCGTGGATCAGTTGAATACGGCTGCGACAGCCCTTGGCTGGAACCAATCGAGCATACATAATCGTGAACACTTCCCACCAAAAATGGGCAGCCATAAAATCAGGTCCAGGCCGCGATGCGTAGCGGTAGATGCAGAAATCTACAAATGGAGATTCTCCGGCCCACTCATGACCTGCGTTGAAGCGAGAAGAATAATGGAGGAGATCCATTCACGGTGCGTCTGGAAACCATTCGGCGGAAGATCTCTCGAGTCAAAATAGCGCCATGGTTATTACTGGCCAACTATGATCAAAGACTGCGAGAAGTTAAACCGAAGAGTCAAAAATGCCAAATGCCGCACCCGACGATCAATCAGCCCGGAAGTCCTCTCGTCCATCTCATCCCGTATCCCTTTATGCGATGGTCCATGGACATGCCGGGCCATTGCATAACTTCGAAGCAGAAGCGTTTTCTCCTGGTCCTCACGGTTTCTTCTCAAAATGGGTGGAGGAAGATTCTACGTAAGTATCAAAGGCGTACAAGTCGAGAACCGTATGGAAGAACATAATCACCAGACGCGGGGTCCCTTACGAAATCGTGACAGACAAGCGGGTCAGTTCATCTCTACCCGATTGAGGCATTCGAGAAGTGGAAGATACGACTTACCAAGTCGACTCCCGGATATCCGCAATGCAGCGGCCAGGCAGAAACCATCAACAAGACCGTCCTTGCGGACTGAAAAGCTTAGAGCGCCAAAAGGTGCGATGGGCGGAGCTCGAAGAGTCCTTTGGTGCATCATACAACGAAGACGACTCTGGATGAAACCCCATTACGCCCTCGTTTAAGGCAGGAATGCATGATCCCAGGCAGACTACGGAATGCATGATCCCATGGAAGATTCCTCCCGAGCGAGAAAGATTTAAGCAGCGCCATGATGCTGGACAATCTCGATCTTATCAATGAGCGCCCGCGACCAGCTCATTCGAATCAAAATTACCAGAGCTGGCGCAAAGGTACTACAACTCAAGCGTGCGCCATCGTAAGGTTCAGAGAAGGCGATTTAGTCTTGCAAAGTCTTCCAAAACACTGCGAGCGAAGCGGGAAAGCGGGAGCAAAGCTGGGAAGGACCATACAAAGTTATAAAAGTGGTCCGACCAGGTTCAGTACCAATCGCGAACATGCAAGGCGTAAAATCCCAAGAACTTGGAGCGATACATCTTAAAAATACCATCACTAACAACGGCGTGGTACAAGAACTACGTGATGGCTTGATCCCGAAAAGGTGCGTAGGCAACTCGCTAACCGCGGGTTCAGCTATCCCCCCCGATTAAAATGGAGAGGGGAATGCGTATACTCGTATACTCTCATGAATTTCGAAAATTCTGAAACTTTCGAAACTCTTTATAGACAACACATTTCACCAACTACTAAATGGCTACGACAATGGATCTAGTATCCACTAAGCGATTATCACATCAAAAACAAATCCAGGAAGGCCAACACTTCACGAAGCACAGTGAATGTAGACGTTTCTCCCTGGGTCAAATTTACGTGACCCCTTGGTCCTGCGTCCAAACTGAAACAACAGTTTTCTGGCTGCGAACATTTGCAAAACATCTCCAAGCCCGCAAACATTTCAACCACGAAATGAGGTACAAGGAAAACTCGACCTTCAGCACTGCGAGACGTCGCTAACGCTCGAAGGACATTCTTTTCCTCAAAATGTTCCAGACGAAATCCTCGTCTCTAGAACTCAAAACATACAAACACACCTCTAACAGTATCATTTCGTTGTTGCTGATCACAACAAACGAACTCTAACGTCCTAAACAGACAATAAGCCGCCTTCTAAAAGGTAGGTTCTCTTACATCCGGCAAAGATAAAATAGCGCGCTATACAAGAAGTCCAAAATTTTGGTTAGCTCTTCCAAACGGAAGTAGCTCGAGTCGCACCTAAACAAATCATATAAGCCGATAACAATTCACGGATTTTAAAACGGTACGAGTCAGGTTAAAATCACAAACAGGCAAAACGAGAGCCGACTTGTCATCGCAAAGCCTCAGTCCGAGAGTAAACCTAGGTCCTGCCCTAAACCCAGCCACGCTGGATCTTGACATCTCATAGACATAGTATCACTACCCGATACGAGATCCCAAACTTGTCTCTTAGCTAAAGTCTATTCGTTTCACGGAACCGGCATAAATCAGAAAACCGCGAAAGGTCTCGCTTTGGACAAACAATAGATACAGCGATCAGCGGAGGGTTTGGAGCAGGAGCGACAACTGTATCCTCTCCTCTAAACTTGAAAAACAGAAGTTCATTTAGCGTCATAAAAGCGAAATATTTTAGATTGAGCGCGAGTTCAACAAACACCTAAAAGGGCAGGGATTCAAAGCCACCAGCGGCCAATCCGAAAATATACATCATGGCCTCATAGCGGCGCAACGCAACCAATAAAAATCCCTCAAGGGATTGCTAAACCCTAGGCGCTCCTTGGGCGTCACCTTCATCTGAAACCATGGCGGGGAGCGGCCTCGCCATCGACTCCCTCGGTCACACCTCCACTGCCTGCCTCATCCGCCAGCCTCACGATCCTCCTGAAACTTGATCCTCCAGGCCCTCGAGATCCAGTACAAGGGTGCACTTTCGGACTTCAGACCAGCGAGATCGAGTCAAAGTCCCCGCCGAGCCGCCAACTCTCCCTTGCAAGACACCAGCCTGGCTTCCGGAATCCAGAATAGGGCCTCGTCGCCCTAAGCAGCTGGCTCGCTCAAGCTCCCGCCGATTCCGCCAAAGCTAAGTACCTCTCACGGACAGCTACTCGGGGACTTCGAACAAACTGGCCATCGTCAAAGGCGAAGAAGTCGCGGGGATCGGCGGTCTCTGTCGACTTGTGAGCACTCATCTCTTAGTAATCCTGGATCTTTTGTTGGAGACAGCCAGTTCCGAGGATTTGTGTCTCTTCTCTTTCTTCACTTTGAGCAACGAACTTCGCGGTCTTCCGAGATCGCGTTAGTCGCCGATCGAACTTCATCTGGGGCGTCTGGGCAGCATGGGCGTTTCGATGGTCTGCAATGCGGCCTCGGTGCGGCTTCAACGCTTGCTGCGGCGACTCCAACTCGCCGACAGGCGCACAACCTACGATCCGCGAGTCACCATCCCATCAATCAGCGACACAAACTGTCCGCCAAAATAAAGGGTAAGGATCATCGCAAAAAGAAAGAAAAGAATTACGGATAAATCAAAATCAAACCTTCAAGCGATGTTGCGACAACAATCGAAGGGCTCGCCGCTAAGCTCTTAGCGCCTCTTCCTCTTCGTCGCCCGGTTGCGGGACAGGCTCGAGCATGCCAGAGCGGTGCAGCACTGGGTGCTGGGAGTCCCAAAGCGATCTTCAAGCGGGCGTGGACTCTACGTCCTCCCGACCATAAATTATGATCGGAGCGGTAGAGGAGCCCGAGGGACGATCCTGGACGTTGGGAATCTGCTTAGGAACGACGGCCCCTCCGGCGAGGGCATCAGACGGAACCTCGGAACAAAGGGCTGGGGACGAAGGCACATGCAAAGGAGGGCGCTGGGTGCCGGTTCGCCGCGGTCGGGCCTTCGCAGCTCTGCGATCTTTCCTTGAAAGAGTCAAACCCAGCGATGAAAGACTGAGTGGTTTCATGAACAGCCAAGACAGGCGGAGCCTGACTGGCCTCACCCATCTCGACGTCGGAATCTTTCTGAAGAATGAGAAGTGATGAGCTACTACTTATAAGGATATGAGGATTTCCGTAAAATATTCTTAACCAAAATTTTGATTTTCAAACTCAAGTCACTCTCACAAAATCGTCTCCGAGTCTTACGGGCTGGGGGCTAACTGTTAGGGTCAAAAGCGGTTATCTCGAAATCAACGGCTAAGATCATTTCCTGTCTACGGACTTTCCGCCAAAACAATCAACAAAGGTTGGATCGGAAGAACAGGCGTGACCAAGGCCCGAGCGCCAGGCACGGCTTCGCCAGCGCTGGTCTTGGGCCGGGCGCTAGCTCCCGTGCTGGTCGGGCGCGAGCGGCTTCGCCATGCTGGTCACGGTGCGGGCGGCTTCGCGATGCTGGTCAGGCGCCGGCGCTTCGCGTGCTGGTCGGGTGCGGGCGCGGCTTCGCTCGTGCTTGTCCTGGGTGCCGGCGCCCGGCTTCGCCGATGCGGTCCCGGGCGAGCGCGGCTCGCCGATGCCCGGTCCAGTGCGAGCGCCCGGCTTCGCCGATGCGGTCAGGCGCCGGGCGCCCGCTCGCCCGTGCTGGTCCCGGGTGCGGGCCCGCTTCGCCATGCTGGTCCCGGCCGAGGCGTCAATCTAATCCCAGCCCGTCCGATTTAGATAGCACCTGCGTGGCTTCTGGAGAGATGTAGCACCTTAGCTACGGACCTAATGTTCCTTGGTTCGCTCGATTAGAAGTTATCCTCGGTTTCGACCAGAGCTAGGAAGGTTTTCTTCCGCGAAGTGTATCGTGTAAAACAAGGACGATCGTCTCAAACATCGATTCTTTAGGCCATACGATTTAGTTTACGGAAAGATAATTTTTCCGAAATCATATGATCGTTTGAGGGCTTGAAGCATGTCCACGGACTCACTTACGATTTTGGAGGACCAAGCCCAATGGAAGCTGGCGATTTATCCTAACTCACGCGAAGTGGGGTAAATGCTAAGTTTCAGCGGATAAATGTCAACTCGAGGATAACTTCTGAAGATCGGCGGAAAATGGAATATTTCCAAAAGAGATAAACTTGGGCCCAAAGGCAAAAGGTAAACAGACCGACCTAAACTGACTATATAAGGAGGGCTGGAGCAGAAGAGAAGAGGATCCGAGATTTTAAACTTAGAGAACTCCTGCTTAGAGAACTTGGGACTTAGGTGGTTAGACTAGATACGGCAAGGCTTAGGGCGTCTTGGCAGCCTCTTGTTCATTGTTCGATGGTTAGCATATCTCTACTCCTCTCGAAAATCTTGTATTCATACTTTTAACTAATAAAACGCCTCTGGCGATCATTCATTTTTATCTTGCTACATATCTTTTATCGATTCTAAAGTGATTACGCGAGAGAATTGGACCTTCAGGACGATCGGGTTAACTTCGGTTTTCCTCCATACTTGTTTATCAAAATTGACGAGTGCGAATTTGGTTCCACAGAACAACCTCCTCATTGGTGTCGGGATTGCCAGGCGAAGATTGAGGAGCTTGTTTCTGGAGGATCTCTTTCTTGAAGTCATTTTGGATAAACCAAAACTTTGACACAAAAGTAAAAGAGAGAGAGGAAGAGAGAAATTTCTACCTTAGGGAAATTTTCTTGTAAGAGAACTGAGCAAAGACTTTGAAAAACTCACTCCGCCTATATATAGGAAAAGGAGTTACTATTTACTCTCGAACTTTCGGCAAATGACTCGTCAAATTCCATCTAAACAAGTCATACCTCAAGCTAGGACCTCACACCCAAGTCCACAGATCCTAGCTAGCTGGGGGGCTAACTGTTGGGGTCAAAACTAGTCACGACGGAATCAATACCCGAAAATTCTCAGAGAACCAACTCTTGGTTACCCTTAGAGAACCGAACGTTCCTGGGTAACAGTCAATCAAGTAAAGATAGTTTTTCGTGGGCATGGCGTCGAGGTGGTTCAGTCGGACGAGGTCTTGCTCGTAAGCAAGTATGGATTGGACCGACCGGACACGGACCACCTCGCCCACGGGCGAGGACGACCCACACTGAGGTCACCTCGCCCATGGGCGAGGACGACCCGTACCTCGGTCACCTCGCCCATGGGCGAGGACAACCGAGACCGAGGTCGCCTCGCCCATGGGCGAGGACAGGAACAAAATTCACACCTTCAATTTCCGATAAGCGATTTGTGGAGGAAAACCGAGTTAACCCGATCTTCCTTGAAGGTCCCGGATATCTGCTGGGCCGCACACGAAACAATCAAATAGAGAATAAAGTTGCGAAAATAGAAATCGTAAAAGTTGAGCGAAAGAGATCTTATTTCTGAATTCTCGTTTGAGCGTGTACAACAAGAAGAAATGCGGCGTGGGGCTGTCGGGAGAGTCCGCTAGTCTGGTCGCCTAAGTCTATCCTAGTTGAGTCGCAGCTCGCTAGTGAAAACAGAAAAGAATGCTAAATCGTTCTAAGTGCTAAGTGCTTGAAAGTTTGTGATCTGGTTTGCTTCTTGCTCAAAGCTCTCCTTATATACTCCCCTTAAGACGGTTCTATCTTCGCCGGGCTGAGTGGGCTTTTTCCATTTTCGTCCATCTTAGTGTCTATCGGAAACTTGACATTTATCTTCTGGAAACTTGACATTTATCTCTTATGTGAGGATAAAGATAAACCGTCATAGTTATCCTTCGTTTTGGGAAAATCGTAAGTGGGCGTTTTGGCCGTTGGGCGTTTAAGCGTTTTACGGTTTTCGAAGGGCGGTCTTTGAAGGTTTGGTGTTTCGAAGGAGCCTCAATTCCTTGTTTAGTCGAGAAAGTGGCGTTCTAGAATAACCGTGATCGTACCAAACTTGCGTAGATTGATCGAACAAGCTAAGATGGGATCGAGCGGACGCGATAGGACCGAGACCGGACGAGGGCTGGACGGCAGCCAGGCCGACCAGCGCAGCAACGGGTGCCGCCGGCGCCAGGCGACCCTCGTGGCAGTGCCGCCGTTAAACCAGGCGAGGGTACGCCATTGGCCAGCGTGGCAGATTGCCAGGCAGGTGCGCCAGCCAGGCGGCAGCCGTGGCGGATGCGCCCGGTAAGGCGACCAGCGTGGCGGGTGCCGCCTGCGCCAGGCGCCCGCGTGGCGGAGTGCCGCATCTCGCCGAGGCCGGCCCGTGAGCGGGTGCACGCCCGGCATCAGCCAGCCAGCGTCCAGCGTGCCGCCGCGCCAGGCCGGCCAGCGTGTGGAATGCCGGGTGCCAGGCCATCTTGCCGTCTGTGGGTTTTCGTTGTTCGATCTTTCCCCATCAGTCGTTTCGGAAATCTTTTGAGTTTGGGAAGGTCTTTGTAGTAGATTTCGAGATAATCGTTTCTAATCCAACGAAATTCCTCGAGTATCGGGATTTGAGATGGACTTGGATTTGTAGATTTTCCGTGCTCGAGGATGCGAGCAATGTGGCTTCGAGCTTTAGATGTGTTGAAAGATGAATCTTTAAACAATCGGGAAGGCCTTGGAAGAACCATTGTAGATCTCGGACGATCGGACATGGGTTTTAAGGAACCAAGGTGCTGCCATTGCCCGACATTACGAGATGATTGCACGGATGGGGCCAGGACCCTTGCCGCTGGTGCCAGGCGAGGGCGGGCGAGCCTTCCCGTGAGTTTTATCGGCTGACCGTTCTTGGCTTTGATCGTCATGACGCCTTTTCCTGAAATTTTCGGTGACGATTTAGCCATTGACCGATTTTGACCCCAACAACGATTAGCCGTGGTCACCTCGCCCATGGGTGAGGTCGACCACTGCGGGTCACCTCGCCCATAGGCGAGAACAACCACTGCGTCACCTTGCCCATGGGGAGGACGACCGTACCTCGGTCACCTGCCTACATATCACGGATGACAGACTTGAGGTCGCTTAAGCCCATCTTGAAGGGCGACCAACGCCGTGGTCACCTAAGCCCATGGGCGAGGATGACCACCCATACCTAAGCCCATGGGCGAGGATGATCCACCGCGGTCACCTCGCCATGGGGGAGGACCATCCCGCCCAAAACCATGCATCTCGTGTAAGTTCCCATATCGACTCAAAGGTCCATGGACACAATACCCATGTCTCATCTCGCTCAGGATTGTCATAGAAGACCGGGAAAAATTGTAAAAGACTTGGTTGTTGGAATGGATTCCGTCTATTGTATAAAACGGCTATGGTTAGCTTGTACACCAGTTTTCTTAACTATCACGATGAATTAGGATCCTTTTGGAAAACAACGCCACGTCGAAGGCTAACTCTAAGGAAAAATCGTAAAATCAAGTCCCCAAAACAGCTTCGAAAGGGGCCTGGATCACGGCAGCCCCTTACTATTTTAAAATAGGATTGAGCCAAGGCTGGTATGAAAACTATTTTAGTTGCAGGAAAAGACAAATGTCAAGTATCGAAGATAAATGTTAAGTTCCGAATATAAATCGATTTCGAAGATAATCACGAAGATGACGAAAATGGAAAATCCATCTCGCGGCGAATCTTGTCCAAGAGGGGCAATCCGACCTAGAGAGTATATAAGGAGGGCTTAAGGCGAGGAGCAAAGGAGGCTTTCTCGAGGTAAACTTAGCACTTAGAGCAATTTAGCCATTTTTCCGTTTTACTATCGAGCTGCGACTCAACTAAATTTAGAACTTTCTGGCTAGACTAGCAAACGTATCAACAGCTCTTGGGCCTAGGATCCTACCTGTTGTTCACGCCAAACGCGATTTCGGAAATAAGATCTTTTGTTCTCTTTTGCTCTTTGCTGATTTATTATTTTCTACTCTTTCATATTGACTGTGTTGTCGTTGGCTCCAGCAAATAGTCGGAACCTTCAGGGAAGGCTAGGTTAGCTTGGCTTTCCTCCGATTAACAAATCTCGACGGTGTGAATTCCGGTTCCCATAGATACCATAGTGCGCTATACAAGAAAACCAAAAATTTTGGTTAGCACTCCAAACGGTCTTTGGAGAAAGCTCGATTCTTACACAAGTCATATAGGTACAGTGCCAGTCGGGGACTTTAAGCTAATAATAAGGAAGAAATTGCCAACAGGCAAAACGAAAGCCGATTAGTCGTCGCATAGCCTTAGAGTCGAGAGTAAACCTAGGTCTTGCCCTAAACCCAGTCCTACTGGTCTATAAACATCTCTCAGGCATGATATCAAAATTGATACGAGATCTTAAAACATGCCTCTCATCGTTCACATCTAAAAACGCTCGCGAAACTTCGTGAAACTCCAAAATCGAATACCGTGCAAAGTAGCAAACGAACAGAACGACAAATTAAGAGTTAAGATACGGTGATTACTCGTACCTTTCCCTCTACGCTTGACGAAATTATAAATCAGAATTATAAGACTAGCTAGGAAACATTCGATATATATATGTAAACCATAGGCGCGGGGATTAAAAGCCGCTAAACGGCCAGTCCCGAAAACAAAGTTAAATGGCCTCATCCGGCCCAAACACACTCATACATATACGGTCAAGACTCGGCCTAAGACAATCATAAAGATAAAGATAAAGGGAAACAATCCCATCAACCTTCAGAGGTCAAGATCTAGATACCCAGATATGGAAACTCCGAATGAAATTGTAGGCTGGTCCACTTCTCCTTCCCCGTCGGCGACATCAGCTCCCGCCTCGCTGTGTCCTCCGAAACTGCGTTAGGATCCCAAATCTGTCGGATCCTTTCCCAAGATCGGAGGAACCATCGATTCGGCTTGAGCACACTCATCCATATGACCCGACATCTCTGCCATCTCGGAAAAAAACAGAGTGGCCGGCATCCTGCGTCTTCCACAAGGTACCAACTGAACCGCGGCACTCGCGGAAATCGCCTACAAAGTCCTGAGCCTCCTTAAACTTCTCAAACTCAGCTTCAAACTGAGGAGTCTCTCCTCATTGGATTCGGCAGCAACCATCCTTCTTCCTCTCCTCTCCGCTCATCGAATAGCTTGAGAATGGACCTCGGCCAGCTCACGGTCTCGTTCCACAACCTCGTTCTGAAAACGGATGAGCTTCTTCTCGAACCGATCAGCCTTAAAGCGAGAAATATGTGCCTCCCTGAAACCCGCGTCAGAAAGCCGGTTGAACCACATTCCCTGCATGAATCAACGGAAACGATGAAGGCAGTGAAGATAAAACTTATCAGAATTCAGAAAACCGACCTCATTAATCATCCTTGAACCTTGATCGACCAACTCCACACTTGATGGCTCGTCCATCGCTGGCGGGGCATCAAAACTAGGAGGTTGGCGAAGAAATCTTCAGAAGAGTTCGCTTGTACCCTCCCATCGCGCGGGTGAAGCGGAGTTCCATCCGGTAATGTAATGGATCGCCTGAAGTAAAGTTACCATCTTCAAACGCGATTCCTTTGTCATACGAGGCCTGTCTCTTCCTCTCGAACACAGTATCAGGAGCTGGTTCATTCATGTCCGACGCATTCGGCTGCACGAAACACCTTGCGATCGATGGAGTGCCAGCCTCATGAATTCTTGTCGAGGTGAAAGAGGTCCAAAAGAGCGGACCGTTCACGGAGAATGTCTCGCTGGCCTGCAAATATCTGGGATACGAGTGGAGATTGTTCACTGAAAATAAAAAAGAGCATTTGGATATCTCGAGACATCTTAAAAAATGATAGAACATCCCAATTGGTACCATGTTGGAGATTCCCACTTATTCACGAACATGTGAATACAATTCTCTCGGCGGATGCACCGTCTGTCGGACGTGAAAACTTTTCCACTCCTTGAAGTGTGAGGCCTGCCCTAAATTGCTCGGCATATATAATCCGAGGGCCAGCTTGAAATGGAGTGAGGAATTGAGATCTTTCACGCCACCATGACTCTCGAAGTGATCGGCATCAAAGTGTCATCCATGTTCAGTAACTCCAGGATTAAAACGTAATGAAATTCTGTAGCGCGACATTTTAATTGACTGTCGACAGCTCGAGAAAGCGATCGATCTGCGAACAATGGCTTCATGGATGGGAAACCACATGTGGGGCCGAAATTCCCACCGTCAATTCCGATAAACGTTTGTGGAGGAAAACCGGTTAATCCGATCTTCCTTAAGAGGTCCCGGATATCTGCTAGACGCGCGAAACAATCAAATAGAGAATAAAGTTGCAAAAATAGAAATCGTAAAAAGTTGAAGCCGAAGAGATCTTATTTCTGAACTTGTTTGAGCGTGTACAACAAGAAAAGAAATCGGCCATGGCGCTGTCGAAGGAGTCCGCTAGTCGCAATTAACCCTAAGTCACATCTAGTGGAGTCGCTTGGCTAACTGAGTAGCGAAGAATGCTAAATCGCTCTAAGTGCTAAGTGCTTGAAAGTTTGTGATCTGGTTTGCTTCTTGCTCAAAGCTCTCCTTATATACTCCCTTAAGACGGTCAATCTTCTCGCAGGCTGAGTCAGGCTTTTTCATTTCGTCATCTTCGTTGTTTATGGAAATTTGACATTTATCTTACTGGAACTTAGCGTTTATCTTCTGGAAACTTGACATTTATCTTCTGGAAACTTGACATTTTATCTCCTATGTGAGGATAAAATGAAACCGTCATAGTTATCCTTCCTTTTCGAGGAAAATGGTAAGTGGCCGTTTTATTACGTTGGGCGAGCTTTAAGCGTTTTACTGGTTTTGAAAGGACGGTCTTTAGGCCCGGTGTTTCGAGAAGTATACTCAATTCCTCGTTATAGTGAGATAGGACCGAGGCGGGGCGAAGACCACGGACCGACGAGCCCGAGCGTAGCGGCTGATGCCGCCCGGCGCCGGGCGAACGTGGCCAGTGCCGCTGGTATGGGCAGGCAGCGTCCGATATTACGCCGGCGCCAGGCGAGTGCCGCTGGTGCCAGGCGGCCAGCGTGGTAGTGCCGCCGGCGCCAGGCGGCCAGCGTGTGGTGCATACCAAACCAGGCTTCCGTGGCG